>WSYH01012301.1:0-19042 GCA_036426205.1 Ascaphus truei | reverse complement strand
TGCTGTGAGGATAATACTCACCCACAGTTAGCACAGCTGTGAGGATAATACTCACCCACAGTTAGCCATACTGCTGTGAGGATAATACTCACCCACAGTTAGCCACACTGCTGTGAGGATAATACTCACCCACAGTTAGCCATACTGCTGTGAGGATAATACTCACCCACAGTTAGCCATACTGCTGTGAGGATAATACTCACCCACAGTTAGCCACACTGCTGTGAGGATGAATATCCACCCACAGTTAGCCTACTGCTGTGAGGATAATACTACACCCACGTTAGCCATTAGTTGGTGAGGATAATACTCACCCACAGTTAGCCATACTGCTGTGAGGATAATACTCACCCACAGTTAGCCATACTGCTGTGAGGATAATACTCACCCACAGTTAGCCACACTGCTGTGAGGATAAATCACACCACAGTTAGCCATCACTGTGTTGAGGATAATAACTTACCACAGTTAGCCACACTGCTGTGAGGATAATACTCACCCACAGTCGTAGTCACACTAGCATGTGGAGGAATACTCACCCACAGTTGCCATACTGCTGTGAGGAATTATCTCCACCCAAGTTTAGCCATACTGCGTGAGGAGAATACTCACCCACTGTTAGCCATAACTGCTGGTGAGGATAATACTCACCCACAGTTAGCCATACTGCTGTGAGGATAATACTCACCCACAGTTAGCCACACTGCTGTGAGGATAATACTCACCCACAGTAGCCACACTGCTGTGAGGATAATACTCACCCACAGTTAGCCATAGCTCTGTGAGGATAATACTCACACACAGTTAGCCCACACTGACGCTGTGAGGATAATACTCACCACACGTTAGCCACACTTGCTGTGAGGATAATACTCACCCACAGTTAGCCATACTGCTGTAGGTGGGGATAGTGGTGCTTGTAAATGGATACATCTGAGGTGCTCTCTTTATAAAGTGATGGTAGTGCCGTGATGGTGAAGGAATATAAGGCGTTATGGACAACGTGATTAAAATAAGCAGTGAAGCAGTGACGGGGTTAATGTTACAGTCCCATTTATCCACACGTTTAAGCTAAAATAACGTGAAGAAGCCACGGGTTACCTACGGCCACCGTAGTCCTCGAGACCAGCTGTGTAACAGCCCTGCCGGCCGGACGCGGAAGCGGGGATTTCTCTGCGCCCCAGCTATCCGAGACGACGCGGCTCACTCTCGGAGCACAGCATTACATGTGAGTGCACTGGTGCTCGTGTTTTTATATGTATACACATCTCTTTTACAATATACCTTCTCCGTGTGTATTATCCCACATTGAGAGACACCATCCGATACCAGAACAGGGAGAACCTGCCTCCCACTTGACTATCCAAGAGGCTGATCCCGAGAAGAGAGTGGGACTTTGAGGGATTCCCCCAAAGATACCAATTAGGGCGCTCTGCTCTCACATGGCCGGGAGAGTAGCATTATTTCCATGACATGACCATCCTCTTATTCCAGGTTATTACCCCAGCTTCCCCTCACTTCACAGTGTTATTGCCCCAGCTTCCCCTCACTTCACAGTGTTATTGCCCCAGCTTCCCCTATTACAGTGTATTGCCCCAGCTTCCCCTCACTTCACAGTGTTATTGCCCCAGCTTCCCCTCACTTCACAGTGTTATTGCCCCAGCTTCCCCTCACTTCAGTGTTATTACCCCAGCTTCCCCTCACTTCAGTGTTATTGCCCCAGCTTCCCCTCACTTCACAGTGTTATTGCCCCAGCTTCCCCTCACTTCACAGTGTTATTGCCCAAGCTTCCCCTCACTTCACTGTGTTATTGCCCCAGCTTTCCTCAATTCACAGTGTATTGCCCCAGCTTCCCCTCACTCAGTGTTATTGCCCCAGCCCTCACTTCACAGTGTTATTGCCCCAGCTTCCCCTCACTTCACAGTTATTGCCCCAGCTTCCCCTCACTTCAGTGTTATGCCCCATCTTCCCTCACTTCACAGTGTTATTGCCCAGCTTCCCTCACTTCACAGTGTATTGCCCCAGCTTCCCCTCACTTCACAGTGTTATTGCCCCAGCCTTCCCCTCATTCACAGTTGGTATTGCCCCAGGCTTCCCCTCAATTCACAGTGTATGGCCCAGCTTCCCTCACTTCAGTGTTACTGCCCCAGCTTCCCCTCACTTCACAGTGTTATTGCCCAGCTTCCCCTCACTTCAGTGTTATTGCCCCAGCTTCCCCTCACTTCACAGTGTTATTGCCCCAGCTTCCCTCACACAGTGTATTGCCTTCAGCTTCCCCTCACTTCACAGTGTTATTGCCACGAGCTCCCTCACTTCACACAGTGTTTGCCCCAGCTTCCCCTCACACAGTGTTATTGCCCCAGCTTCCTCCACTTCCAGTGTTAATGCCCCAGCTTCCCTAAAGTCCCAGTGTTATGCCCAGCTCCCCTCACTGCACAGTGTATTGCCCAGCTTCCCCTCACTCACATGTTATTGCCCCAGTTCCCCTCCCACTTCACAGTGTTATTGACCCCAGCCTTTCCCCTCACTTCACAGGGTTATTCCCAGTTCCCTCACTTCACAGGTTATCCCAGCTCCCCTACTTCCAGTGTTATTCCCCAGCTTCCCTCACTTCACATGTGTTATGTGCCCAGCTTCCCACTCACTTCAAGGTTATTGCCCAGACTCCCTCACTTCACAGTGTTTTGGTTTCCTTTGGTTTTTTCCATTGTCCCCCCAGCTTCCCCTCACTTCACAGTGTTATTGCCCCAGCTTCCCCTCACTTCACAGTGTTATTGCCCCAGCTTCCCCTCACTTCAGTGTTATTGCCCCAGCTTCCCCTCACTTCACAGTGTTATTGCCCCAGCTTCCCCTCACTTCACAGTGTTATTGCCCCAGCTTCCCCTCACTTCACAGTGTTAGTGCCCCAGCTTACCCTCACTTCACAGTGTTATTGCCCCAGCTTCCCCTCACTTCACAGTGTTATTGCACACTCGCATTACCAATGCTATCCCTTTTATATAAGTTTCATACTTGACCACCACACCTGTAGTGTCAATTTGTCAATCACTACAGGGGCATATTTTTTTTTTAACATCCCTAATCTGGTGTATTTACTTTCCTTACTTTACATATTGTTACTAAAGTATTGTATACGTTTGTACCCTGCTAGTAAGTGAAGCTAAACCCCTTGCAGTGAAGCTCAGTATGTCTTCTCACTGCCCTGATTACATCGCACCTGCATTTGAACTCCTCACTTCCTGGATACGTGGCCACAGCTGCTGTTACCGTCACAATCGGAAGACACTTATTTGATTTTATCTCAAGTTTAAAAGTTTCCTTTAACTTTTCTTTCTGGGGCATCCCCTATTTGGCTTCTCAAAGTAACAACTGCATTATGGGAAAGTAATGAACATGCTGAAATAATACTGTGGGGCCTATGCTAGTAGCCTTCATAACCCACTTATCAAGCTTTTTTAGCAGTTGTCGGTCAAAAAAAGCTACAGCTGTTCAGAAAGCCTCGATAAGTGGGCGGTAAAAGCATTTTTTCGCCTTTTTTGGCTCTGGCCCAAACCTGCCGCCAGGTGTGCCGCGATAAGCTCCTTATCGGCAGTTTTGGAAAATCGTGCAATTCTAGTAGCCTCGATTCGGTTATCGGGGCGTTCGAATGGCGATTTTCTCACAAATTCGCCTCGCCAGAAAAAGTTGGCGTGAAGCTGGGGAGAAGGCTGCGAGAGAGGGACTTAGAAAAAATATGCATTTGTCCTGCATCGGATTCATGCCGGGGGTCTCCGGATCTGATATCCATGAATACCAGCACCGGAGACGCCCGGCATCAATCCGATGCAATAAAAATGCATTTACAGGCAACTTCATTACCTTCGCGGCTAACCGCTAAAGCAATGAAGGGGTTAACTACCAGTGCCATGTTTTTTGTGGGTAGCGAGGGTGGGTGAAGATGGCATTTGGCCCATGGTGGGTGTTTAGGCCTTGCGGGCGGGGGGGTTGCGGGTGAAGTTAACCCCTTCAGTACCTTAGTGGTTAATAGCGCTAAGGTAATGAAGGGGTTAACCAGTCCTGCTACCCATCCGGTAAGTATAAACACTAAGCAAGGGCCAAATGCCAACTTCACCCATCCTCGGTACCCACAATAAACATTCAAAAACACAACAGCCCTACTACCCACCTCCTCTACCCCTAACAACCCCCCTTCCCCCCCCAAAAAAAACACATACAGTACATTAACTACTATTATCCAGATATGGATAATAGCTTATTTGCCCATTCAAAATCAAACATTAGCCAGCCAGCATAAATAAAGTAAATAAATCTTCTATTTACCCATGCCATGATGAAGGGCATCCTCATCACCATCCCCCACAGCCATGTCCTCTGTTGGCAGCAAGAGTACAACAAAAAATACAATCTAATGGTCCCTAACCCCTTAATCACCTTAGCGGTTAATAACTGCTATAGTAATTAAGGGGTTAACCCATCCTCCCCCGATACCCACCCGGGAGGCCTAACCACCCACCCCGGCACAAGTACCCCCACCCTCTACCCATTGATTGGCTAGTATTAGCTCTATTTTTTTACTGAACAGTGTTGAAATACAGGACAGTCCGGTTCAATACTGGACACCTGGCAACCCTACACATCCCTGCTCCCCGCAAGTTTTGGTCATTTTGCTATCGCAGGTCGTCGGAGTCTTTCCGTGATAACTACACTGACAAAACTGGCGGCGTAACCGGCCCAGCGAGACGTTTTATGAAGGCTACTAGCATAGGCCCCTGTATGTGCAACAGAAATCTATGGGCCGTGGACAAATGTAAGCAACAGGGACCTCACTTGGCAGGTATTTATATGCAGCAACTTTTACTGAAATGCATTAGTACAAATAGGATTGTTGCTGTCACAGGTCCCTGCACAGATGATTTTATAATCTATGTTTTAGGTGCCTGAGGCACAGGGGGTTAAAGTGATCTGCCCAAGGTCACAAGGAGCCGACACATGGATTTGAACCAGGTTCCCCTGCATCGTACTCTGTGTTATTGTTATCAGAGTCAGTGCCTTTACTCACTGAGCTGCTCCTTCTCCCTGAGAAGCATATAGTGCGCATATAAATAATAAACTGTATATAAATAACTTGAACAATGCAGTACAGAAGCAGAAGTTGTACAGAAATGTTCGATTCAAATGTAACGTGGCTGTCCTTAGACAGGTGAAATCATCCCAATAGGACAGGTGTCTCTTACCTTAAACTGGTAGTAGGATGGGTGGGGGTGTGCTGCTTCAAGCCACTCTGGACAGTGTACAGCAGTGAGGGTTCCTCTGGCTTTTGGGGTGGTGAGGGAGTAGCAGGGAGCTACCAGATTGGTAAGGGACCTTAGTTAGTAGGTGAAGAGATTGGGGTAAAGCTGGTGTGGGCTTGCTGGAGGCTGTAGTTTAAGGGAAAATGTGGTTTTGGTGGGGGCTGAGGATTAAGAGCAAAGGGAACTGAGGTGGAAATAATATGAATTTTAAAAGGACTGTAGGTGGGGTTTGAAGATTAAATGTTAAGGGGGCTGTGGTAGGTGGGTGAGGAGTTTGGGTGCGATGAGAGGTCTAGGGGGAGTGACGTAGAAGAGCAAGAAGTGATCTGTGTACCGGTGTGGTGATGAAGTCACTTAGAGCCCCCCAGAATTGTCCCACTGTTTGCCGGAGGCATGGACTGCAGTTGCAGAGGCCTGGTCATCACGTGGTGAGATGGAAAAATGGGGGTCTGGGTAACCTTGATATAAGGTTGGCTTGTGGAGCAGTGGAGGGCCGAGAAGAAGCTGAAAGACGGATGGGCACAGGCCAGTTACAACGCGCAACCACAGAGGACTGGGAAAGAGGGACCCCAGGAGGGATGCAACACACGAGAATGGGTCATAGGCCAATGGGTTGCATTGTCCAGAGATGGGCCCACAGGGTGGGATGAAGGTACCTACCCTAAGGATTCATTAGTGGGACCCTTTACAGACAGAAAGTAGGCCTGGCTGAGGAGAGTACTGGGTATTTGAGAGAAGTGAGCCAGGGGGAAGGTAATGGGATGGCAATAGGTTGCACACACTGGAGACACAGGCTGAGGGACAGTCCTACCAGGGAAGCCCCAGGGAAGTGATAGATGATGGTCCGTTATTGAAGCCTCTGGAAGTCCTCAGGGCAATTACAGAAATATGAGCAGCTGCACAGCAAGCAGTGTGTCTGATAGAATGGTTTTCTTGCACTGTGCAGTGGTTTATATTTTACTCTTCAGTCCCTGCCCTTGGGGATCATCTTTTTGTTTATGCTTTAGTTCTTTTGACATCATTGGTGAGTGACACCCCAGTCGGCCTGCTTACTCTGGGCAGGGGTACCAGCGCTCGGCCTCACCTTGCTGGTCTCTTTTGCAACACGCAGGAAATGTAAAACACAATGTAAAGGCAAACACATTGTTTCCCCCTGTGTGCAAGTCATTGTATGCCTATGTGCTTCAGCAATAACATGCTATGTTGCAAGTTCAGTGGTGGCAGTGACTCATTGTTCTCTTCAATATAAGGCTCATACATTGACTTATTAAATGAACTCAATCTCCATCACCAAATGGGTTAACATACCACAGACCTATACACACACACAGGAGAATGCTAAATATGCTGCAGTTTGTTCCACTTTTGTTATGAGGTAAAGTGGAAATAGAAATGTTTGTGTGTCAAAGGAAAGAGGCCATTGTCTCAAAGAAGCAGCCTCTGAAACAGGTGCTCCATAGTCGTGGGGTTCGGGTTTTGATTTAGCCTTTACATTTTTTTGAAGGTTTTGATGTTTCTCTTGGACTTACTCACTGTGAACCAAGGGCTTACTCACTGTTGGTCAAGGACTTACTCACTGTGGGCCAAGGACTTACTCACTGTGGGCCAAGGACTTACTCACTGTGGGCCAAGGACTTACTCACTGTGGGCAGCCCAAGGACCATACGTCCACTGTGGGCCACAGGGACTTAATACTGTTTTGAACACGGTACTTGATCCACTGTGAAACAAGGACTTACTACTGTGAAACACAGGACTTACATCACTGGGGCAAGACTTACTCACTGTGGGCCAAGGACTTACTCACTATGGGCCAAGGACTTACTCACTGTGGGCCAAGGACTTACTCACTGTGGGCCAAGCCGATGTTCACATATCATTAGATGGAGCAAACAAGCCAATCGCACCCTCTCTGTTATAAGCGTAAACAATGGGAAATGTCCAGACAATTCAGAAATAACTTATAACTTTTTCTAATCCCAACAATGCATTAGAATATGTCGGCTTTCTGGCTCCAGTGAGTTAAAACTTCTAGAGAATGAGACACAGTACAGCTGTCCCCACTCCCATTTAGGGTGAAGCTGGCAAGAGTCTTGAGATTTCATTTTCTTCCCAGAGATCAGGTGAGCGTAGGATGGCACCATTAAAAAATGGGGGGAAAAGGCAGAAACGAATGCAATAACGTAACATCACGTTAGCTGTACAAACTTTGCAGGATCTCGTAGAGTGACTAAAGATATAGTCAGGCATATCACAAATATGGAATGTGTTCTTGTCGATCCAGGTGGATAGGGAGGATCTCCGAAGAGATGGAAGGAGAAACAAAATTGCATAACAATATATATATATATATATATATATATATATATTATATATAATATATATAAAACCTAATGATTTTACACTCCTAATTAGTGCATTTTAGCGAAGTAATAAAAAAAACTTAACAGGACAGGAGTCGGGTCTCCTGAATCGAGACACGTTTCGTTAGCGATCAGCTTCCTCAGGAGTCAAAAATTTGAAAAATATTAAAAAATATCACTTGTGAGTCACGTTCAACGTAGACAAATCTCCAACCTTGCCCTTCCCCATTATCTCTTAGCAAACAGTGCTTCCACTGATCTACTCACGTGACGAAACTAGTCAGATGTCGTGACGTAGTGACGCACTGACGTCATACAGGTTGAGGCTGTTTCGAGTCTGCCAATTTCCTATTACACACAAAGAAGGTAGAGTACTATCCGGGCAAAACAGAGTTGTTATTGCGGAGTTGGGTGCTCTAATGGTCTAATGCCGGGACTATGATTTCACGTCAGGCACAAACTGGATATCTTCCTACTACTACGGAGGGTTTTTTTCAGCTACCTGCCTAACACACACTACCCCTCCTGCTTACACTGCTACCATCTTCCATCCAGCCACGGATAAGTATCCTCATTACCTCTTGTGTTATATCTAAAGCAATATCTGGCTTTCTACCCTCCTACAGTCTCAGCTGCTTAACAGATTGTCTTCCCTTGAATGCTTTCATCACTTTTGAAGTGAGTGCAATTCCTGGCGGCCACTTTCTGCTTTTTAATAAATTGTCAGTTTTACCAACGATATTTTGCCATGGAGCTGGGCGCTTCTTTTTGTCTTTGTTTTATAGATCTCCTGATCTGGCTAGATCAACCAAGGAGCAGCCTACTCCACATTTTGACTGACATTAATCTCTGTATCTGGACTTTTTTTCTCATCTGCTTCCATCATTTGGACTGGTTTGTTCTCTGATATTCACGTTATATGGGTTTTATAATATTCTAACTTTCTTATTGCTTTAATTTTTATTTAGTAATATTATATAAGCACTATTTGATTATTTAATCATTTAGCCCTATTCACCATCACATTAGAACTCACTTATCAACACTTATAGCGGCAACTCTTTGTTCCTTGTGTTTGTGATATAATATATATATAACCAGATAAAACCTAATGATTTTACACTCCTAATTAGTGCAATTAGCGAAGTAATAAAAAAACTTTAACCGGACAGAGTCGGGTCTCCCTGAATTGGAGACCACGTTTCGCTGCGATCAGCTTCCTCAGGATTCAAAAATTTGAAAAAAATATTAAAAATATTACTTGTGAGCACGTTCACGTAGACAAATCTCCAACACCTTGCCCTTCCCCAT
This sequence comes from Ascaphus truei, assembly GCA_036426205.1. NCBI lineage: Eukaryota > Metazoa > Chordata > Amphibia > Anura > Ascaphidae > Ascaphus > Ascaphus truei. Next base: position 10,077 of record WSYH01012301.1, on the reverse strand, counting down.
TATCTCTTAGCAAACAGTGCTTCCACTGGCAGCCAGGGATTCTGGAATTACATGCACATGAGCACACAATGGCACCTTTTGTTTCAAATCCATTTTAAACATGGACCCCTATAACCTTATGCCTGTCGTATTACACGCTTTTCAGCACAACCCGGTTTAGAGAGTACAGAGTCAGTAACCCACTCAGAGACAGCTTTTTCGAACCCTTTGAGACTTACTCTATCAGTGTCAGGATTGTTTATACTGGCTTGCAATGTGAAGCCAGGATAGGGTTTCAACCACACATTACTATAACTATATAATGATGTTTATACAGACAACCAGCTTCACATTGCAGAGCCGATGTCTGTGAGCAGGGATACTGACTATACACTTCTGTAACTCAGGCTGTGCTGAAAAGCTGTTAATGCGGCAGGCATAAGCTTATAGGGCTCCATGTTAAATACATTTGAAGCAAAAGGTAACAGTGTGCGCATTTGCATGTTATTTGCAAAAAAATTATCAAATTTTTGAATATTTTATTGGAAATGTTAGTATTCTTGAATTTTTGAATATTTCTTATTCTACGTTTTTCCCGACATTTCAAATATCCTCCGATTTTAGAAAATGTTCCCGTATTTTTTTGTATCTACACTTTTGAATATTCTCCAACTTTCTACATATTTTTTTCCGGGGTTGTTTTTTTCTTTGCGAATTTTTCCAATATTCTCTCAATTTCAAACTTTCAAATTTGGAAGAAAAAAAAAGAAGAAGAAAAATCTAGTGTTAACTTCTTTTTTTTAGAACTTTGGGGATATTGTGGGGAAACCCACCTTAGCAAACTTGACACCCTCTACAATTCAATTTGTCGTTTTGTTCTCCAATGCAACTTAAAACACATCACTGCGAAATGCTCAACGTACTAGATTGGTCATCACTAGAGTCTAGTGGCAAAGTTCACCTTTCCTGTCTCACCCTCAAACTACTTTCTGGGCAAGCTACCAGCTATCTGAACAAGCTCCTCACCCTACCCACATGCAGTACCTATCACCTGAGATCAGACCCCAAAAGACTATTCATGGTCCCAAGGACTCAACAAAGTATCCCGGAGCGTTTCCTCCTTTCTCCTTCCGTGCACCCAAACTGGAACAACCTACCAAGACTCTCATATCCACCACCAGCTTAAGTTCTTTCAAATCTAAGGCTGTCTCACACTGTTAATCTGGTCTGTAACTGTTTCATACGTCTCATATTAATATTTTCTTTAACTGTGCATGCATGTCTTGATATAATGTATACTTGTTCATTTATGTAACTGTATTTGTAACCATGTAATTATGTTGTTTTACTCTTTGTGCCCAGGACATACTGAAAACGAGAGGTAACTCTCAATGTATTACTTCCTGGTAAAATATTTTATAAATAAATAAATATAATATTTAAAATGTAAAGAAAAATCCACATTGGCAGGAAATACAAATAATCTGCCCATCTCTAAACGGCGCAGTAAGGGGTCTTTTGGCATATCACTACTGTTTGTAAAAATGGCCCCAGTCTGTTAGTGTGATTGTCCCAGGAGATTCAGGATTCATGAATCAGATTCTTGCAGAAATCTGACAGCCACCAATACAAAATGGAGGAATTGGATTATTTATACAACCAAAACAAGATGTATTTAAAAATTGCACTCTTCCAATTGATAACATGTATATGTTTTCTCCTTTCTTGAGCTGGGGGTATCACAGAGCAAAACTTTGGTTACGGCTGGGGTTCCCCGGCTTCACTACAAAGTCACTGAGGAAGTCCAGGTACGATACCTGTGTACGGGCGAGGCTTACATACTGGAGGGGAACTCTGTTATAGTGAGGTACAGTCCTCAATGATTGGCCAAGTAGGTTCCAGGTGGCTTGTCCAAAAATACTGGACACATACTGGACCCCACGCCCCTGAATACATAAAAAAATACCCCCCACGCCCCCGCAATACATAAAAAAATACCCCCACGCCCCCCGAATACATATAAAAAATACCCCCCGCCCTCGATACATATAAATATACCACCAACCACCACCATACATATAACAAATACCCCCCACCACCTCCCAATACATATAAAATATACCACCATCTCATCTCCCCAGGCTGGGCCCCATCACATCTTATCCCCCCCCCATATCATTATCATTTACTTACCCCACCCCCCTCATCATCTCACCCGGGCTCCCCTTCATCATCTATCATAGATCCCCCACCCCCCATCATCTCACCCTGGCTCCCCTTCGTCATAATCCCCCACCCCCCATCATCTCACCCTGGCTCCCCTTCGTCATATATCCCCCACCCCCCCCATCATCTCACCCTTTCCCCCTTCGTCTTATCCCCCATCCACCCCCATCATCTCACCTCCTGCTCCCTTCGTCATATTCCCCACCCCCCATCATCTCACCCTGGCTCCCCATATCCGCCCCCCCCCTATATTGTGTCCTTACCTATTTCCTGCAGGATGCAGGCATCACAGGACCTGTCTCTGGGCTGCTCGGGTGTGGGCTCCGCCCCCGCTGTCCTGCGATTGGCTGTCCTCTCCTCCAGTCCTGACTGCGCCTGGCCACCGCCTGCCCCAGTCTCTGCACAGGCTGCCTTCCAGCCACCCTCGCCCGTCTTCCACCGCCCACGCGCTGCCCGTCTTCCACCGCCCACGCGCTGCCCGTCTTCCACCGCCCACGCGCTGCCCGTCTTCCACCGCCCACGCGCTGCCAGCCCTCCGTCGCAAGAATGGTAATATTACCTCCAATTTTATACCGGACAGGCATCGGAATTACCGGCCTGTCCGGGTGAAAAACGGACACCTGGCAACCCTAGCCCCAGAGCCTCTGACGGGGGGAGGGGGAGAGCCATAGCCAGAGGTCGGGCTCAACATTCGCTTGTGGCTGCCCCCCCCTGCAGTGGGCATCTCCCCCCCCACCCCTGCAGTGCGTCAGTGCATCCTCTTCCCCCCCCTCACGGGATCTCTCCCCCCACCTGCAGTGGGCATCTTTTCCCCCCCCTGCAGGGGCATCTCTCCCCCCCCTGCAGTGGGCATCTCTCCCCCCTCCCCCCCCCTGCAGGGGGCATCTCTCCCCCCCCCCCCTGCAGTGCATCTCTCCCCCCCCCCTGCGATGCATCTCTCCCCCCCCTGCATGGGCATCTCTCCCATCATCCCCCCCCCCTGCTGGCATCTGCAGTGGGCATCTCTCCCCCCCCTGCAGTGGTCATCTCTCCCCCCCCTGCATGGGCATCTCTCCCCCCCTGCAGTGGGCATCTCTCCCCCCTCCATCTCTCCCCCCCCCCCCCTGCAGTGGGCATCTCTCCCCCCCACCCCCTGCAGTGGGCATCTCTCCCCCCCCTGCAGTGGGCATCTCTCCCCTGCTGCGGCAAGCCTTCCGTGTAGGCCCCGCCCCTGCGCCGGCAGTCGGACGAGCTGATTTATGTGGCACCGGAGGCGTTCAGGTAAAGTTGTGTGTATATTATGTAGTTGGGGATTATGTGTGTTTATCATGTGAAGGGGTTTATTATGTGTGTGTTTGTGAGGGGGTTATTATGTGTATGAGGGGAGGGGGTTATATGTTTTTTTTGGGGAGAGAGGTTCTTCTATGTGTATATGGGGGACTAGTAGGAGTGTGGGAGGAGATGGAGGCATGAGGTCGAGAAGAGGTGAGGCGTGAGGGGGTCATGGAGAAGATCGGTGGGGGCCATGAGGTAGGAGGCTGGGCCTTGAGGGGAGAGAAGGTGAGGGCATGGGGAGAGAGCGGATGGGGGGGAGATGGATGGGTGTAGGTGGTGTGGGTCATGTGGAGGAGGGTGGGTTGTGAGGGAGAGAGAGGTGGGGGTGTGAGGGAGAGAGAGGTGAGGACTAGAGAGGTGGGGGCGTGAGGGAGAGAGAGGTGGGGGCGAGAGAGGTGAGGGCCTGAGGGAGAAGGAGGTGAAGGCGTGAGGGAGAAAGAGTTGGAGGCGTGAGGGTGAGAGAGGTGGGGGCATGAGGGCGAGAGAGGTGAGAGCTTGAGGGAGAAAGAGGTGGAGGCACGAGGGAGAAATGTGAGGGGGTGAGGGCGAGAGAGGTGAGGGCATGAGAGAGAGAGGTGGAGGCATGGGAGAGAGAGAGAGAAGGGAGGGGAGAGATGGGGGTGTGAGAGATAGACGGGGGGAGCTGTCATTCTGACTTCCTTTAGGACCAGGAGATCAGCCCCAACTGCAGGGAGAGAGATGGAGGCATGGGGTAGAGAAAGAGGTGAGGACGTGAGGGAGAAATGTGAGGGGGTCAGGGAGAGAGAGGTGGGGGCATGAGGGAGGAGGTGGGCGTGAGTGAGAGAGAGGTGAGGGCATGAGGGAGAGAGGTGGGGGCGTGAGAGAGAGGTGAGGGAGAGAGAGGTGGAGGGGTGGGGGCATGAGGGAGGAGGTGGGTGTGAGGGAGAGAGAGGTGGGGGTGTGAGGGAGAGAGGTGAGGACGAGAGAGGTGGGGGCGAGAGAGGTGAGGGCCTGAGGGTGAGGGAGGTGAAGGGGTGAGGGAGAAAGAGTTGGAGGCGTGAGGGTGAGAGAGGTGGGGGCATGAGGGTGAGGGCTTGAGGGAGAAAGAGGTGGAGGCATGAGGGAGAAATGTGAGGGGGTGAGGGCGAGAGAGGTGAGAGCATGAGGGAGAGAGGTGGAGGCATGGGAGAGAGAGATAGAAGGGAGGGGAGAGATGGGGGTGTGAGAGATAGACCGGGGGGGTCTCATAAAGCTATCGACACGTGGGGTATGGGGGGAAAGCTGTCTGCGGCCATGGATTGGCCTGCTGTCAATTACATAGTAAGCTGTCATTCTGACTTCCTTTAGGACCAGGAGATCAGCCCCAACTGCACTTTAATCGTTGGGATTCCAGTTAGAATAATTTAGCAGTTTTGGTCTAGAAACCTCTAGAGTTAAGCAAAAAAAATATTGCTGATTTTAAATGAAATAATTCTGATTTCCAGTTACATCGCCATTCGATTCTATCTGCTAGAATATGTTGTTGTGTCCAGGATAGAAGGGAATTCAGGATAGGGCATTCTCTCGCTTGGAAAGGCCCAAGTAAGGGACAGGATGCTATTTGTAAAGGTACCGCAGTTCCCCCACACTCCTCGGGGAGGGAAGGGCCCCCATACTCTGGCCTATGAGAGCTAAGACAGGAGGCAAACCTGTGGGGATTCCCAACGGTTTTATCAGCTTACAACGAATTGTCATGAAATGTGAGTGTAACGGTGTTTCCCCCCCACCCGGTGGGAGATTTGGCCATTATGGGTCATGTGGTGCATATACCTGCTGGTAACAGGAGGGCTGAGTCATCCGCCGATGGTAGTGGGGACACAGGGCCAGGCTTCTGGGGTTCATACCCTACATATCTTTAGCAGTGCAGCGCCTCCATCTGCCGTAGGCTCCAGGGATATGGAGATGATCTCCCACGGTAGAACCGATTACCTCTCCCCCCAGTAAGGTCCCGCACCAGGCCGGAGGTATAATAACAGGAACGGTTTATTGTCTCACCCTGTGCAGCACAGTACACAGCAGGGTTCTGCCCAATACAGCAACTGTCAGCTACTCACTGAAGGATGGTCCCTGGACCTTCACTACAGGCCAAGGGCACCCGCAGCAGTCCCAGCTCTTCCCTACCCCTCTAGCAGGGGCAGAGGTATGGTACACACTCACTCTCCCCTGGAGGGAAGAGGACCAGAGAAGGCCCAATAATCAGGCTCTTGGCTGTGTGACCTGCCTCTCTCAAGGGGGTAGAGGCACTACTGAATTTGGGGCGGCACTGACCTTTAAGTACAGCCAGGAGGAGGGCACCAGGTCTGCTCCATAATTGGACATGCTCAGACCTGATGTCACTGCCTCCCATTGTCACTCAAGTGCAGCTCCAGTGAGTGGGGAAAACCCATATTGACTACAGGCAGCCTGATTCTAGCAGGACTTACTGACAGGAGTAGGGCAGGTTAATAGCCATAGATGGCATGGCTACATGAGTTTTGTGCAGTTTGTGGCTGTTCCTTTAAATATATCACATGCTAAAAATGTTACTTTCTATCTGTGCATCTCCTTTGATTTGAATGCTTGTAAGAAGACATTTTCTAGGGGCACATTCACACTGTCAGTGCTAAGTCGCTGGTAAGTGACACATTGTATTGCAGGGCTCTCCATCACTCAATCAATATACAGACGGTCCTCGGTTATCCAACGGAATCCGTTCTGGAAGTAGCGTTGGATAGTGACACCATTGTAAAGTGAGTCCCATGTTAATCAGTGGCGGTGAGCGTTGGATTGCGCACTCAGGCGTTGGATAGCGCATTCCGGCATCGTTAAACGGCCCTCAGGGTTGCATTGTAAAGCGTCGGATATGCCATTCGTTGTAAAGTGATATGTTGGATAACGAGGACTACCTGTACTGTGAACAAAGGGGGTACATCTTGCCAGCACACTGAGAAGGAGTTAAATATTTGTCACACCTTCTTTGCAAAGAATGATACAGTACTAAACAAATTAATACCTACATAAAGTACCCAGTGAAATAATAATAAAAGACCCCAATGTTAAGAAGTATAATAATATGGTTGGATACTGCTCACTGGGGTCCTTCAGAGGACTTTAGGACTTGACTTTGTGTTCCTTGTGCCCAGAACCACGAGTGCTCAGCCCTAGCATCCCTTGTGGCATGTCACAGTCACATCATCTCCAGCCACTGTCAGTGTCAACTTTACCACTTTTTTAGTCTGCAGCTTCACTAGATATTGCCCCAAAAAAAGGGAGGGGGCGGAGAAAATAAAAGAGATTAGAAGTAAGGAGGAAGTACACCCATCATGTCCCCATGTATGGGCAGGTCAGACAGTAGTGAGCTGCCTCTGCTCTCTCTCACCCCCCCCTCTGAGCCCTGTGCTCCGGGAAGTACAGTATCTGTTTAGATTGGTGTCTAAATTTAAACCCTGATTACCTCCCCTCCTTCCTCCTCGCTGCACAGAGGCTGGCTAGTGGGGAGGGTCGCTGCTCTGCTGGTATCTGCGAGCCCTGGGATCCCAGCTGCAGGGCAGCCCTAAGGGAGACCCAGAAGAGGAGGCACAGCCCACTGCTGCAACTATCCCAGACGGACTGCTAGTTGGCACAGTATTGGAGGCACAGAAAGTCTTTGCTACTTTCCCTGCAGCACAGACTGGTCCCCCTCCTCCTTACAGAGAGCAGACATGGAGGTAACGTGTTGTTTGTTTGCACTTTGTAGCTTGATCTCACAGTGCTGAGGCAGATATATTATTAAGGCGAAACGTATGTGTGTGCGTAATAAGGCTGCGTTCCCGCAGGCGCTGACCACGCTCATGCTTGAGAGCGGTGACGTCAGCAACTCTCTAAGCATGAGCGCCGGGTGTCCTGCCTATTTCGCAAGCGGGGGGCATTGGGATAGCGTGCGTGCGAGCGCGCACCGCGTGAGCGGGGACGTGTACATTACAAGTACAAGAAGAAAAAGCGCCAAGCGCCAAGCGCACAGCACGCTCAGCGCCAGCGGGGACGCAGCCTTACTCTGCACAGGGTAACAGGGTATCTGCTGGGGGCTTGGGACTGGGCTGTTTTTTTGGGTAGCAAAAGCTGGAGGACTCAATGCTGAAGTTGCCTAATGGACACATTCTGCATTCCCTTTTGCTGTATACAGCATTAATCGCACAGTATACCGTGCATAAAGTGAAGCTATTCGCATAAAACAGGGGATAACATAGAGGGCATTGTTTGCCCTTATTCACCACTATGTAATTAGAATAATACTAGTTTAGTCGTTGATAGGGCTGTACATAGATTACAGGCAACATAACTCACTAACCAGAAGATATGCCAATCTCATTTACATCGGTGCACAGGCAGATAAAATGACTTATATACGGTCGCATAGAGCATTCATTGGTTACAATTTGGAGGTTTCCCGAAGCTTGAACCTCTTTGCTGGTCAGGAACGCATTGGAAACGCAAAGAGTTTAATAGCTAAGCCATCTCTCCTCTGTTACATAGATCTACTGATGAGCACCATTAGGACAACTCTAATCTGACTCCTGAGTCTGCTGTTTGCTGGGTAGTAGCAGACATACTGTAGTAATAAAGCCAGCCAACTATTCTCTCACTGGGGTCTATGTATGAAGACAAAAGTGGTGCAATTCTGGGGAAAACAAGCTTCAACATGTGGGGAGGAACAAAATATGTATTAAAGAAAAAAAGTCCAGATTAAATCAATAGCATTTTGTCTTTGGTGCAGTTTGTTTTACACCCTAATTGTACCACTTTAGTCTTGATACGTATGTCCCAATGTGTGCTGCCTCTCTCTGCCTGGTGTCTCCAGGCAGCACACAGGGGGTCCCCTGCCAGGCAGCACACAGGGGGTCCCCTGCCAGGCAGATGGTAAGGTGCGAGAATACTTGTGCCCCATCAGGATGCAACTGGATTACCACCAGTCCCCTGGGAGAAGAGACCTTCCTGGGTGGCATTGCCCAGACGGGGCTCACTGTGCTGCCTACACTGCAACGTTTCTAAGTAGCACTGCTGCTTGTAAAGGTCCAATCAGTCTAAGGACTGAAGCGCACCCATGGCAGTGACATATTTAAGGGGTTACAGCTAGGTGATCGACGCCTTATTTTCTTTTCTTTACCAAAACCTGACACGTATAAGTCATTTAAAATATATATGTTTAAATATCACCTGGGAGGGGTTTGATTTCCTTTGGGTGCTCAGGTTTGTCTGATGTTACCATGTATTAGGCCTCGTCCCCACTGCACGCGGCTGCGCGTGCTACAGCGTGCGCGGCGCGAACAAGATCCGTCCCTCTGTGGGGCCGGCCCCAGTCACTGCCTGCGCGCGCCTGCAGAAAGCGCGATGCGCGACCACCTTTGCCAAAAGAGAAGAAATGTGTCTTTTGGTGCGGCGGCGGCTGTCACGGCAGCGGTTCAGCCAATGAGGACGAAGCAGCCGCGTGACATCATGTCCTTGCCCCGCCAAAAATCTTGTCTTTGCTCCCCCTGCTCTTCCCTTGACGCGCATCGCATCGCGACCCTAGGACCACAGATCGCGGCTTAAACTGGTGCACGCGCTGCCAGGCGCTCCGACGCGCGTGTGCACGCAGTGACTCGGGCTGTAACCATAAGCAAGTGTGTGTACAGCAAGAGCGCCCACTGTCTCCCCCTCCCCTTATCTTTATTGCCTCTCTGATAAGGACAGGGTGAGCTAATAGTAAAGAAAACAGGACTGAAAGATACTCCTCCATTCAGAGGCCGATAAGAAATGCCATTTGTAATTAGTTTCCAGGGAAATATGGCATGGTTATATTTGTTTAAGGAAGCCAATTAGATCATTACATTTTTACATAAGGATATTTTTTGTCCGTTTCTATATGGGAATCTACCATTAAAAACACTAACTTTGCCATGAAATACTGCCGTTGTAACTCATGTTTGTATACATGAAAGGGCCCTTTTTTAGGTCTAACTTAGATTGTAAGCTCTTCGGAGCAGGAACTCCTTTTCCTAAATGTTACTTTTATGTCTGAAAGCGTTTCTTCCCTTTGTGTTATTTATATCTTATTATTTATATGATTGTAACTATTACTGCTGTGAAGCGCTATCTACATTAAAGGCGCTATACAAATAAAGACATACATACATACATTTGCAAGTCTTATCATATTAAAAGTAGCATAGTTGGGCCAAAGGAGGGTCTGTATAATTCCTACAAGCAGTAAATCATATATCTGATGTATAACATTTTGCAAAAGCATCGAACTGTACCGTTACCTTACACATGGGGAAAAGCCACCAGGTACTGCTTAATGCAAACAGAATTATATGGTATATGGTATATGGTACTGCTTAATGCAAACAGAATTATATGGTATATGGTACTGCTTAATGCAAACAGAATTATATGGTATATGGTACTGCTTAATGCAAACAGAATTATATGGTATATGGTACTGCTTAATGCAAACAGGATTATATGGTATATGGTATATGGTATATGGTACTGCTTAATGCAAACAGAATTGTATGGTACAGTATATGGTATATGGTACTGCTTAATGCAAACAGAATT
>WSYH01012300.1:0-19043 GCA_036426205.1 Ascaphus truei | reverse complement strand
GGTGCTGTGATAGGCAAACAATGTCTAGAGCCTTCGATCAAGATAATACTTCTTTAATTTTGCATCATTATTGTGCTCCAGGGCAGTTGGAAGTTAATTATTGAAGGTTCTTCCAACACAAAAGGTGTTAAGTTTGCACTAAGTGTTTATTTTTGTGTATATGAGAATGTGCATATGCATTTGATATGCATATAATCACTCCGCTCATAGGAGTAGATTTTGAAAAGGCACATACTGAGGACCATTGTTGTTGTTTTAGTATTTTGATTTTGTAAATGTTTATTAAGGCCATTAATATCTTGATGAGGTTATAAGGAGTTGGTGATTAGTTACATTTGTTTCCATAGAGTCTAACAACATAAGGTTAATAAAGTTGACTTTGTAGTGTTTATACTAACGTATTGTAGCCTGATGGTTGGTGCAATTAATTATACTTTATGATATTCAAAACTGTAATGAGCATGCAAATGAATACAGTTTAAGCTTTTATATACAGTATTTCCAAATTCCTAACTAGGAATAATGGAATAATTTGAATGAATCAGGCTTTTCTTCATTTGTTCAGATGCAATTACTGTATATGCTCAAGTAGAGCATGTTTGTTGATGGAAAAACTGAAATATATGTGCAATAAGTTATAACAAAAAAATGGTAAATGAGGTTTACAAAGAAATAGAACCAGAGACAGAACATGAAACACAGACAGAGCTCAGTGCACATCCAGTTAAACCTATACACGGTACAGTGCCTCAGTGGCTTAGTGTAGTGGCTCAGGGGCTTACAACACTTTGGCCAAAATGTTAAACTAAAAGACCATTTTATTTAATAGATATCTATACATATATATTTAGGCACTGTACCGTGTATAGGTTTCACTGGATGTGCACTGAGCTATGTCTGTGTTTCATGTTCTGTCTCTGGTTTTAAATATATATTGCCATGCTCAGTAGCACTCCTCTGTGACACTTATATGCTTATATATATGTTGTGGTTATTTTGGGGGTTCAATATGAGCTTGTAGGTGTCCTGTATGTTTTGCAATTCTTGTTCAGCTGGTCTTGGCTGATTGAAGAGGGTGGCAACCTCCTACCTAATTGAAGCTCACCTCCTCCCACATTTAAATGGTTAAAAGCTCACTCCATAGCATCTCCCACTCTCAGGGGAACTTGCTTGCTTCAGAAAAAGGGGGGAAGGAAAACACAAAATGAATGTGTCTCCTAAAAGAATTCACTATACTGCACACCTACTTAATATAAAATTTAACTTTTAATATAATTACATAAAACATATGTTACCAAATCGTTGTGTATTGTGCATTCAAAATGAATTAAATTATCAGAACAGGCGTCCGTGTCAGTGATTGTATGTGGGAATAATCTCAGACAGCAAATTGTATTCGAGATAGCAGGACACAGAACGCTAATAGTCAGGGTTTAAACCCCTCTGGGACACCTATGAGACCAGGTACATGTATATATGTGTGGGTGTAACTAACGAACTCAGTGAATGATTGTATCACGAGAGTACTACAGTCCTGCTAGGACTTATAAATCACAGAGCACTAAGAGATGTTAATTTAGGGATGTATACCCGTCCACTCAGTAAAAAAGTGCTACTAATAGTATGATGATGGAGGGTAAATGATTCATAGCATAGTGAAACAATTGTTCACAGCATTATAGTCAATGAATCATTAAATGGCACACTCCAAATGAATATGTCATATAGAAAGCAGGAGGTTTGCACACTGAGTGTTAATAAAGTACCAATTTGGATCTACATAGATAGAGCCAGGAGACTACAGAACACTACATAAAAGCAGCTCCAAGTAGGAGACTGACAACATTGTGCGTCCAACGCGCGTTTCCCTCCAGCAAAGGAGCTTCCTCAGGGACAAATTTGCTGGGGGGAGGAAGAATGAACCCTTATATACCCTAGTAGTCCCTTGATTACAGATTGAACAATTGCCAGCTGTTGAACATGCACATAATTACCATATATTTACTCATTATTTCGCTTCAATTGGTGTGGTTTTGTGATCACTCCCTAACCCTAGTGCTTTCTCTAGAACTTGCTTGCTTGCAGTATGATTGTGACAAATCTAATACAGAGTGCTTTTCCTGGTAATGTACAGGTGAATAAAAGCTTCAATCATACTTAGAACTATGCAACTAATATTGACAGATTTATTATAAATCATTCTTCCTGGTAATGCACAGGTTATTAAGAATTTATTTTAGTGTTAGGGACCCTTGAGATGTGGTCTGCCGTGTAGTGGCTCAGGGGCTTACAACACTTTGGCCAAAATGTTAAACTCTAAAGACCATGTTGAATTTAATAGAAATCTATACTATATATTAGGCACTGATACCGGTATAGGTTTCCTGGATGTGCACTGAGCTCTCTCTGTGTTTCATGTTCTGTCTCTGGTTTTAAAAATTAATATGCCATGCTCAGTAGCACACTCCTCTGTGACTTATATGCTTATATATATATATGTTGTGGTTATTTTGGGGGGTTTCAATATGAGCTTGTGGGTGTCCTGTATGTTTTACAAAGAAATAGAACTAGCCAACAAGTTATTTTTTTATATTTGAAAACGATATGGGAAAAATACCAGTTTTAGTACGTAATCTTTTTCCATTGGAAACACTGCATCAAATGCATTTAAATCTCTGTCGCGCCCTTAAGTGTCTTTTAGAAAATGTTTAGGAGTTATTCATAGGAAATGCAGAGTTACATCTGGAAATATTTCCATACTGATTTTACAACGCTTAGAAATAATGAACATAAGTAAGAGGCCTGTGGCATAGTCAGAATTATATATTTACTTGTCCTTATGTTGGGTCAAAGGAGATGGATATCGCAACCCACGTATTAATAAATCAGTCTTAGCAAATACGACGGTCATTTAAAAAAATATTGCGATAATCATATCTACAATATCATTTGGGAAGCTGTTTGTCTGTTTGCTATGCATTTGGAAACTTCTTAAGATATCGTAACAAAATTTTGCATGATGGTCCTGAGATTTATACATATATATATATATATATATATATAATATATATATATATATATATATATATATATATATATATATGTGTGTGTAAAACAAACCTGTCGTCTGTCTGTCAGAGCCATAGCTCCAAACCATGAATATATTTATATAATAAATATATTATATATATATATTATATATATATATATATTATATATATATATATATATATGTTTCATGGTCTGGAGCTATGGCTTTGACAGACAGACACACAGGCTTTGTTTTTTATCATATACGTATATGTACACCAGGGGCTGCAACCCACGCGCCCCCTGGCCATCTCTGTGTGGCCCTCGATAGATTAAAAAAAAAAAAAAAAACTTTGAAAAAAAAAAACTTGAAAAAAAAAAAAACTTTGAAAAAAAAAAAAACTTTGAAAAAAAAATGGCGCCGATTCCCTGCGGTCGGGCGCGCATGGCTAGGCCGCTCCGCCCCCCCCCCCTTCCTTCCTCAACGGGGGGCGGAAGGGGAAGCACCAGCAGCTCCTCTGCGGGCCCGCTCCCCCCCGCCCCCCTGCTCCCCAACGCGGGGCGAGGGTGAAGTAATAATTAAATAATTCGCTCCTCCAGCGGCCTGCTTCTCACCGCTTCCTCCTCCGCGGCCAGCTTCTCCTGCTCCCCACGAGCTCACCGCCGTTCCCTCCCCTCCCCCTTTCCCCCAACCCGCGACCCCCAAGCCCACCTCCCGTCCCAGGCAGCTGCCGCAGGGATATCGGGGGCAGGAGGACAAGCGTCCGGCGGCAACCTTCAAGCACCCACCCGGTCAGGTAAGTCAACTTCAGGTAGTCACTGTCACCCAAGTCACTGTCACCACCCCACCCAGTCCTGTCAAGTCCGAAGCCCCCTCCGTCACCCCCACCCACAATGTCACCCACCAGTCGTCATCACCACCCACCACCCCCCGCCACCCTCACTTCACCCACCCACCCCACCACCCATCACTGTCACCCACCACACCCATCACTGTCACACCTCACCCCCACCCAGTCACTGTCACCCACCAGTCACTGTCCACCCTCACCCAGTCACTGTCACCACCACCCCCACCCAGTCACTGGTCACCCACCCACCCTTCACTGTCCAGTGTCACTGTCACCCACCCATGTCACTGGTCCCCACCCTGTCACCTGTGTCCCCACCACATTCACCTTCCACCCAGTCACTGTTTCCTCCTGCCCCGTTACTGTCACCCACCCAGTCACTGTCACCACCCACCAGTCATGTCATAGTTCACTGGTCACCCACCCAGTCGTGTCACCCACCCACCCAGTCACTACTGTCACCCAGTCACTGTCACCCACCCATCACTGTCACCCCCCTATCCACGCCAGTCACTGTCACCCACACCGTTCACTGTCACCCACCCCGTCTGTCACCCACCAGTCACTGTCACCCACCCATCCCTGTCACCCACCCATCACTGTCACCCACCCAGCCCACTGCCAACCCAGTCCCCCACCACCCCGTCACTGCTCCACACCCAGTTCACTGTCATGCACTGTCACGACCACCCACCCGTCACTGTCACCCACCCACCAGTCACTGGTCACACCCAGCCACCCATCCACGTTCACCGTCCCCCCCACCCAGTTCACTGTCACCGTTCCACCCAGTCACTGTCACCGATGCCCCATCACCCGTTCACTTTCCCCCCACCCACCCACCCACCACTGTCAGTTTCACTATCACCCCCACCCAGTCCACCCCACCCGGTCACTGTGTCCCACCCTGTCACGTGTCCCACCCAGTCACTCATTCCCACCCATCACTGTGTCCCACCCCCCGTCACTTTCACCCCCAGTCACTGTCAACCCACCCAGTCACTGTCAGTCCACCCACCCACCCCAGTCACTGTCATAGTCACTTGTCAACACCCACCCAGTCACTGTCACTCCCACCCCACCGTCACACCCCCACCCATTCACGTCCCCACCCCGTCACTGTCACCGCACCACCTATCCACCCAGTCACTGTCACCCAGCCCAGTCACTGGTCACCCTGTCACCCAGTCACTGTCACCCCCACACCAGTCACTGTCACACCCACCCAACCCAGTCACTTGTCAGTGTCCACTATCACCCACCCACCCAGTCACCCACCCAGTCACTGTTCCACTGTCACTGTTCCCACCCAGTCACTCTTCCCACCCAGTCACTGTGTCCCACCCAACGCTTACTGTCCCCACCTCACGTCAACCACATCCATTCACTGTCACCCACCCACCAGTCACTGTCAAGCCACTGTCATCCCACCCAGTCACTGTCACCCACGTGTCACCCACCCAGTCACTGTCACCCCCACAGTCACCCACCCCACGCGTACCCACCTTCCACCCAGTCACTGTAACCCACCCGTCACTGTCAAAGGTCACTGTCACCCACCACCGTCACTGTGTCCCACCATACAGTTTATACTGTCACCCAGTCACTGTCACCCAGTCACGGTCCCCACCCCAAGGGGGAGAGTGATGTGAGTGCAAGGGGAGGAGAGGGAGTGAGGTGCAAGGGGGGAGAGGGATTTGAGGTCAGGGACTTGTGAGTAGGGATGTGGAGGTTCAAGGGGGGAGAGGGATGGCTGTGATGGTGCAAGGGGGAGAGGGCGTGAGGTGCAATGGGGGAGAGGGATGTGAGGTGCACGGGGTGGGGAGAGTGGATGTGAGGGCAGGGGAGTGAGAGGGATTGGATGGTGCATGGGGGGGAGAGGGATGTGAGGTGCAAGGGGTGAGAGGGATGTGAGGTGCAAGGGGGGAGAGGGATGTGAGGTGCAGGGGGGAGAGGGAGGTGAGGTGCAAGGGGGGAGAGGGATGTGAGGTGCAAGGGGGGAGAGGGATTGGTGCAGGCGGGGGTAAGGGGTGAGGTCAGGGGGGGATGATGTGAGGTGCAAGGGGGGCAGAGGATGTGGTGCAAGGGGGGAGAGGGATGTGAGGTGCAGGGGGGAGGGATGGGGTTCAAGGGGAGAGGGATGTGGGTGCCAAGGTGGGGAGAGGGATGTGAGGTGCAAGGGGGAGAGGATGTGAGGTGCAAGGGGGGAGAGGGATGTGAGGTGCAAGGGGGAGAGGGATGTGAGGGGCAAGGGGGGAGAGGGATGTGGGGTGCAAGGGAGGAGAGGGATGTGAGGTCAGGGAGGGGTGAGTAGGGAATTGAGGTTTAAGGGGGAGAGGATGTTGAGGTGCAGGGAGAGGGTTGTGATTTGTCAGTGGATCGATGAGGTGTCAAAGGTTAGAGGATGGGAATGCTGGGAGGTGAGGATAGAAGGGAGCAGAGGTATGTGAGTTGGCAAGGGGGGTAGATGTGATGAGGGTGAAAAGGCTGTATTTGCAAGGGGGCAGAGGGATGTTGTGATCTTGCAGGTGGGGTTGATGTGAGGTGCAAGGGGGAGAGGGATGTGAGGTGCAGGGGAGGAGGGATGTGATGCGGGTGTGATTGAGTGGAGTGGGGATGGGAATTGTGACTGGGTGTTGGTAGAGGGTGGAGTTGAAGTGTGGAGAGGATGTTGCGGAGAAGGGTTTGTGTGGGTGAATGGGAGGGGTGATGGAGTGTGGTTGGTGAGGGGGTGACGGATGGGTTGGGAGGGCAGGGACGGGGCTGGGGTTGCGCACGTGGTTGATGGGTGTGGTGGGGTTTAGTGTGGGAGTATGGGAGATTATTGGGATAGGGAGAATTGGATGGATGATGTGTGATGATTGTGTCGTTGGGCGGGGGATATATGATTTTCCGTGGGTGGGGGGAGGTGGGGGTATTAAAAACTGGGACCCGTATCGCACTTAAGGTTATACGATGTGTGACGGCGTCTCTCTGCATTTTACAGAGTAGATACACCATACCGACTCGATGACAGCACAGGTTGTGTGAGGTAGCAGTTAGGACTATATAGTGGTACATTTTACCCGTTGGGGCCAATTTATTTTCCTATAGGAGTTCGGCCTTCTAGTATATTACAGTTTGCACTGATGGATAACATGTACTCACAGACACTCACACCATATCACATACCAATGAGCAGAGACATAGCTGATAGGTGTGAAGTAGGTCACGTGGAAGTGCATGATTGGGGTAAGCACGCCGTCTGTATTGTGTATAGTAAATGCGGGAAATAACTTTCAAGGATCGTGACAAACTCAGTAGAATTGTATCAGATGTAGGGCATATAGGGAACGCACATTTGGTAAAAGAAGACACGGGCCCTCTTTGATTCTATGGTTTTTAACATACAGGACATAATAACATCATCTGTTCCTCTTAGCAGGTCTAAAAATGAGGTAATACAACCTCATGATGAACACACTTGGGTACATATAGTCACCAAAAACAACAAACATACACACCGTTCATGATTTTATTTAACAAACATATAGCCAAAAGGAGAAGCAATTGTGTGAAGAAACTAAGTAAACCTTGTGATTGCAATACTTGTAAACCCACCTTTGCAGCAATCTTAGACGTAATCGTTTTTCCCTGTATGAGGCTTGGTCAGTATCTGAGCATCGCCTTGTGGAGGAATTTTGGCGTGCCCACTCTGTCTTTACAATACTGTGCTTCAGTTCATTCGAGGTGTTGTGGTGGCAATTGTTGTTTATGACAAGGTCTCCCTTGGAAGGTCCGTTCCACCAGTCATGTTCAAGCGGTGGTATGTCAGGTGTTGTGACTTGACTTGGTGGCCGAGGTGTCAAAATAGCACTGAATTTTCTTATGTCTTTTGAGTCAGCTCGACATATCTGTTGGTAGAGTTTGCAGTGGTGTGTGCTTGGAAGTCATAATGGCCTCAGTTATGCCCATGAGGCCAAGTCGGCACAGTATAGCTGTCGGTTGCGGAACAGATGGCTCACAATGGAACTTTGACATCTAATCAGCTAGTTGGTCTACAGGGAGTTCAGTGGTTTGTGACTCATGATGTACTTGCAGCAAGTATCCCAGGGTCCTGTGCGCTGCAAAACGAGCCACCAAATCATCACCTCCTCGGCAGGGGCCGGCTTGACCGGAGTGGGAATGGGAGGTGTTTAGCATGAGTATGGAGTGTGGAGTTTTGCAACGTGGATACTGATTATGCAACTAGTACATTTGTGTGTCCAAAAGGATGGGTTTCGCAGCGCGAAATGCTGGTTGTTGGCAAATTAACGTTGCATGGAAGGTGGCCCTAAGCCGCGTCGCACTTTGTAATTCTCTCTGTCTAGAGAGAAATGATCCGAGAGTCTTTGTCTTGTTATGCAACCCTTCGCTAAACAACCTAGTGTGCGTGTGTTTCGTTGGTTAAGGAGAAGTAAGAGGCGAATGTTCTCGTCACCCTTCAATCACAGTTTGTCTACCTTCAATTGTACTTGTCATGAACTACACTTTTCACATGCTACTGAGGAGACCATGTCAGACGGGTCTGATCGAGTTAACTCTTGGCTTTTTTGCAATTTCTCCTGAGCGTTGACCTGGTCTCGACCTGGACGCTGGTAATTGCGGAGGTGCAAATTTGCTGAGGATGTCAGCGCGTCCTGGGAATGATGGTGGCAACCGCTTGAAGGTGTTTTCCACTTTTGAATAATGCTTGTCTCGGGACTTTTAGAATGACTGGACGTTAAATTGTTTGGAAATGGCCTACCCAGCCCATCTTAATGAGTAGATGGTTCCGAAATAAGACCATTAGAGCTCCCTATATAAGGCGCATTCTATGCCATCCAGAGTGAAGAATACACCGGCTCTTGTGTTACCTTGGCGATCGGAGACACAAAGATTCAGATGGAAAATGCAGATGGCCGCAGAACTAGCTTGCAGCTTCTCTGAAGGCGTGATTATCAGTATTCTGGCTCTCCATGTACAGATGTGCAGCCACTAGTAGACACTCTGGCCTGGTAGAGTTCTCGAGGTATCTCACAGTTAATGCCTGCAACAATTGGTCCTGATCAGTTGCCTCACCTACATTTCGTTGATGATTCTTATATGGCCCACTCGATTAATCCAGCCAGGATCGTGTCGGTTCCTGCCAAAAAGGCTCAACCTCTATATCATTTTCGGATACTCTCACGGAAACTACATGGGACACCCTCCCTCTGCTGTTTTTAATCCGATGGGCCATTATGAATCTCACAGAAATGTTGCGGCAATTTACTGTGACTGCCCCAGATTCATTGAAGTGAAGATAATGCTGGGGGTCCCTTTCAGAACTGGAACCAACCCGCAGGATTAATCCTTCGGGCCTCAGCTCTTGCTGTACATTGGCCCAAGAGGTTTTTTATATTGTATTAGTGGCCCACAGGACCAGTAAGTCTTACTACACTTCGTATGATACATCTGATACACGCTGATGACATCACAAGATACATGTGTAATGTTTTTGTGCACCTATTTGGAAAAACCAAATATAGTTTACCCACACATTAGATATTACAAAATACATACATTTTGTTTCATTAGAGAAACAACAAAATATGATAATTAGCCATTTACAATCTGTTTTTTTTTTTGTGTTTCTTATAATTTTCCCGAGCAAGCTGGTAACCTATCTTCCGCTAGTACTTTTCTCATAGTGTAAAATTTTTAACTTCACTCCGGCTATTTGTACCTTTGGCTAATCTAGCCTACTTAGGGTCTTTCACTTTTTTCCTGTAAGGAGCAGCTACTTCTGATCTTCAATTTAAAATATCTGGCGCTACTAAAACATATATTGAAAATATTTGATTAGATAACGGGTACATAAAGCCAAACAACTTCACGCGCTGTCCCCTGGAGAACACCCGGTCCAGGAGGTTTTATGAGATTCTCTTACATTTCCAAACTTAAATTGGTTACAAACTTATGGTAATAAGGGTAAACTGAGGCGGCTGTCCTCTGATATTGGTTCGGCGTAATTGGGAGGAGTATAGCAGATGCAGGCACTTTGTGTGGGGCATTGACTGAGGTCGTTGTGTCATGGCCAATTGTTCGCCCTGGTGAAGCCCTTAAAATATGCAAGGAGTCCGGGCTTCGCGTAGGAGGCCTGTGTGGCTACACCATAGGCTCTACCTGGGGGCTCCACTGCTGCTCCCGCACACACCCGCCTTCCCCTTGCAACCTAGTTCCACACGCGTGCTTCTCTTGTCTGTTTACTCTTCTGCAGTCAAGGCGCAGCTGCTTAGCGGATAGCGGGGGCGAACTACTAACTGTGCAGTCAGCGAGGCTACCGGTTCCTCTCTTTCGTTTTTGGTGGTGTGTGGGAGAACCCTCGATCTAGGCTTTGGTTTTGTTTGCAGCATATCGTCTTGAACCACGGTTACAGCCCCCAAGGGATGTTACAGCTACATTTGCTTTCTCCTCATATTCTTATGAATGCAGTCTCGGACTGGGGGCATCCAAATGCCCATCAGTGTATCTGGGGCGGTGGTTGGTAGAGTGGGAGTAGGTTTGGGTGTGGAGGTGTCACTGTTGATGTGGGCATGCACGGCCATGGGTTGTCCGTGGCTGGCAGCTTAAACCTGTCTGTAGGTGATGTATGATGAGTCCCGAGATTGAAGGGGGCCGGGTGGGATGGGGGAAAAACGAAAGAGGTAGGCGAAAAGGGGTGGGTGGGTAGGAAAAATCAGGGCTAAAAAAAAGGAATACAAGATAAAGGACGCATAAGTGGAGGCAGGGGGTGAGAAAGTAACACGAATAGTAGAACCCCACCCCAATTTTGAGTGTTTGATCCAGGTTGGGCCCCCTTTCCTCAACCAGTTCTGGCCAACAGTCTAGGCTCTCCTTCATACCCACCTATTTTCAAAAGTCAACTAACGTAAACCTTAAAGTCCTCAAGGGCTTACAACACTTTGGCCAAAGAGTTAAACTAAAAGACCATTTTATTCAAATGATATCTATACATATATATTTAGACACTGTACCGTGTATGAGTTTCACTGAATGTGCACTGAGCTCTCTCTGTGTTTCATGTTCTGTCTCTGGTTTTAAATATATATTGCCATGCTCAGTAGCACTCCTCTGTGACACATATGCTTTTATATATATGTTGTGGTTATTTTGGGGTTTCAATATGAGCTTGTAGGTGTCCTGTATGTTTTTCAAAATGTGACATGCCTCAATTCAGAGTGACTTGCAACATCCACTAATGGTGCTGCTAGTCAAACACAGACGGAAACAGGAACGTGAGATGGACAATAATCAAGCCCCAACTACTAAACCCCTTACTTGCCAGACAAGACTGCAAGAAATTGTAAAGCCAGCACAGAACAAGTTAAAATACCAATGCCAAAATAAATAACTACAAAAATAATATGGACCATTAACCACATTTAAAATGAGCAATACATGTCGCTCTTATTTTTTTTTTAGAATACCTGATACCCAAGGAGCAGGACCGAGTCATTTATAGCTCCAGGAACCAATTCTTCCTGAAATATAGTATGTACAGATTTTGTTCCTCTGGTCTAACTTTTGTGTCCTTGCAAAACATTATGGCCACGTTGTCACTGGAATGAGATGTCGCTGCTTTCTATTGGATGAGAAACAAACTACTGCCTAAGACATGGATGGGCAACTCCAGTGTGTAAAGTGCCAGGTCAGGTTTTCAGGATACCCTGCTTCTGCACAGGTGGCTCAGTCAGTCTACGACTGAGTCACCTGTGCTGAAACAGGTATATTCTGAAAACCTGACCTGTTGGTGGCACTTGAGGACTGGTGTTGCAGACCCTTGGCCTAAGAGGTTCTGTATTTATCTGTGGCACAAACATGAAAATATTTGGAATCTTAGGAGCAGCTCAGACTTCGTGTTTCAGGTTATATATAATTAAACAGAGGACAGGTATGGCAAAGAGCAAAAAAAAAAAAAAAAAAAACAGGTGATTAATACAGAAACATGCTATAATCCAAACAGGATTAGGAACACCCCCTTTGAATCAGGTAGCAGTTCGACATCTACAAGCGAATTTATGAAATCGCACTCTGTGCATTCAATGTTTGGGTGCTCGATACATTTGTACAAAAAGCTACAGCGTTACTCACTCCAACTGTAACACCTGGTCTTCCATGAGTGAAATGAGGGGGGAGATAACAATTCCAATACCAGATGTATAAACGGGTGCAAACTGGTAACACAAACTCTTCCCATAACCTAAAAAAATAAAAAATTATTATAGAATAATAGCTACTACTCTACAGCTGTAACGGAAGAGTAACTTGTATTACATTTGGGCTACATGTACATTTACTAACAAAGCAGTGGCTGTGCAGTGTGGTAAACCCACCGAAGACAGGGTTACCCCATACAGTGCAGCTACAATCATTTATTAAGAAAGGGCCTCTCCTCTACACAGGGGCGGATTGCCCTACCCACCTTGCCACGATGGGCCAGTGCTGCTGTTAGAGGTCCCACTCTATTCCCCACAATTAAACCGATACACGGGGGGGGGGGGGGAAGAGCACGGGACCTCTGGAAAGGTCTGTTACCTGCTCCTGCAGTGTCGCGGTGTCATGGAAACGCGTCTCCACGTGACGCAACAACGCTAAAAAAAAAAGGAGGCGGCCTGGGCTGATGGCTATCCGCAATCCGCCCCTGCATACCACTTAGATTATACATTTACAATGGCCTTAGGATTCCTTCCGAATGTTTAATTTTATGCTGCCATTTTGATCCCTGTATATCACATTTATATGATCAAAGATTGTGTATTCGGCAAACAAAGATTGTGTTGGTGGTTACTTTTGTTTGGTTTCTATGAAGACTAAATTTGATTGTGCACTATATTTGCCTATTAAATGCTGTATGATTTTTTTTTTGTTCTTTGTTATGCGTGTACAGTAAATGGTCTTGAAAATTACCCTCTGAAAATACACACAAAATATATCACTCATCTTTTACAGAAGCAAAAAAGTTAAAACTCCTACCAGTTGCCATGACAACAAGGTTGTCTCTTCTTTCTTTTAAAATAGAATAGATTACTTTCCATTGAACTCTGGAAATATAGAAAATAATATTTAATGTCATTGCAACTAGCAAACTTTGCCAGAAAAATAAACATGATGAATTGCCATTGTCAAAAGCAAAAAGTAGAGCAGTCCATGCATCCCCTGTAAACCAAACCTCACCTCCAACAAATATCATAGTAATAATCAAACAGCCCATTCATTGTGGATTTACCAGATTTGCATACTTGGTTCAGGACTAGTATCAAAGGAAAGAGGTTTCTAGCTATGTCATTCACAAGCACTGTCCCAATTCTACACCCATTTATCCACATAAGTCACTATTAGTGTAGGGAGAAGAGCGGGATCAATGAAATAAATGTGACAACATGACAATCAAGTGAGCAAGGACGGATAAACCGGTTTCTAAACAGACTGTATACATTTCCAAAAAATAAACTTAATGTTTATGAACTTGAGCAAATTAATTTCGGTAATTAAATTCAATAATTTCGAATGTGAGCAGCAGAAAGACCACAACACATATGCAACCTGACAAAATTGCTCGTATTTGGATAAACAATTGCAATCTAGTATAATGAATATAATCTTCCCTCCCACAACTTGGTGTTTACAATTTCAACTTGCAGTGTGGAACATCACTTCATCTCGACAGCACTGCCAAGGAGGCTTCAGCCCATTGTAGAGCAATATAATGCAAATCTCCCTGAAGCTGGGCAAAGGAGGACAGCCCTCACATTTCTGGCGACATAGCAATGGTATCCAGATCTCAAAGCAAATGGGTTGTAAATAAATGCAACAATTCACCTTAACTTTGCAAGCTGTGTGATTCTTATTGGAAAAAAAAAACTAAAGAAATATGAAAGGCTGACTGATTGTTTTAATAGCAGGCTTGTTGCATGGAAGAGATAAGAAATGGTTAATTCGATTTCAATTGCAGCATTAAGTGAAAGAAAGATGGAGACATTATGAGATGAGCGCTGGTGTTTTAATTTATTTAAAATATGTATTTAGTCAAAGAATATAACATTCTGCGAAACATCCAAAGGGTAGGGCGATTGTGAGTTTTCACGGATGTACATCACTAAAAGGATATTCAAGCCAAGTTAACGCTTTCAATTGCTGGTGTAAGCTGTGCTAGATAAAGACTAAGGCCGCGCTTATAGTGCTGGCGACGGCAACCGATGACGTCACCCGCGATAGTTGTAATTTGTTTTTTAGCAATGGTCGCCAGTGACGTCACTAGAGGGGGCGGGCCGTGCAATTTGATTGGTTTAGAGACAGTCACATGTGATGAACGTCTCTAAAATATCAAATAGACCCGGCTACCAATTTTCCAGACGCGCCGTCACTCCGTCGCGCTTACTATAAGCGCTGGCGACGGAGTCAATTGCTTTGTTTGAGCGACGTCGCATCGCCGTCACTATAAGTGTTATTTTTGATATTACACTATTCGTTTCCAGTTATGACCAAAACTGCAGGCACAGTTTGATTTGGTTGATAACATATGACACTTGGAAATGTAGAGGTCCAAGTACCAACATGAGCAATGTGTCTTTTGATGCACTGCATCATTTTTCGGAACACAGTTGCGTCAAATGCAAGAAATAGTTTTACATCTGGTGTAGATTGTTAGAAGAGTCTGTGTGGTGTGCTTCCCTTTTCACTTGTATCTATGTGAATTCCCCACTGATTTTTAGCTTCCACAAGAATGCTGTATTCTCTCTGAGTGCACCCCCTCGAATTTGGCTGATTTTCTGACACAGAACAAAAAAGTAGAAAACAAATATGCTCACAAAAGTACAATTTTAGATATTTATACGTGAGACACACACACTCCCCAATGCATAAGCTGGTGCAAAATATCCTGATAAATTAAGGCTAAGAAATATGCTGCAATTGTGCTCCAGTATTTTCTTTATGTTGTATAAAGATACTCACGGCTTAAAACTTGAATGGCCAAAATAAGTCTTCAAACATGCAACTTGGTCTGCATTTGGTTGAGGGACGGATGGATCTTACCAGAAGGAAACAAATTAGAATTATGCTGAGAAAGTTTTCTAAATTAAATACATTATTAAAGCACTGCTAAAGTTAAAGTATGTCGTTATGAATTTACTTTCCAAGTATTATTTTGAAATAGTTATTCTTAAGACAAGGCTTATGTTGACTGTGTAATATGTGTAAAGAAAAGAAAAAACTGTACTATTATATATTAGAGCAGTGGTGCAATGTCTAAAAGTAGAAGTACAGTACCTCTTAAAGCAGAAATCTCCACCCCCCACCCCCCAGGGGCATATAGGAGTTTAACTCATAACATTTTATTATCGTGTCCCCTAAGCATGTCTTGCGCTTTAAAAACCAACATGATTCAGTGGTTTATTCTATATCTGCTAAAGTAGCCGATCGGCTGTTTTCGGTCAAGAGCTTAATTTTAACTTCCCAGGACTTAATATTTCAAAAGCTTATATATCTCCTGACGAACCATCAAATTGTAAAAACCAAAACAGCTTTGAAAAGACAAAGACATTTCAAAATAATTAAAAATAAAAAGCAGCAATCCGTTTAGATTGACGCTTTAAATCTCGTCTTTTGTTTTGCAGACACCTAAAAAGGAAGGTAGCACATTCCTTATAAACACTGCACTTTATAGCCCTAAGTCTTTTCGGCGAAGTAGTAAAGTACACTCCTGAAGTGGGAAAACCCAGATCAAGACAAACGCTAGCTCTTGCTGGGTAAAATCACTAGACTTCAGTTCCTATATAAATCAGACTGAAACCGAAGGCATATATTGGGCCTTAAATTCTCTACTTGATGCCGAATACCCCATAAACTACAAATTAAGCATGATTTTTTTTTTTTTTCTAGCATCACCACAGAGTTTTATTTTGCAGTTTGGAAGTTTATACCCCAGTCATCCTCATCTTCTTCTTCAATGCCTTCATCCTCATCTTCATCTACAGCGATAGCCAACTCTTTTCCACCAGAGGCCAGGCCTCTTTGAAGAGATATTGTCCCAACATCGAGCTCTGGGCTGTTATCCAAATGCTCAAGAGACTGCAATAAGTAGTTGGCAACAAATTAAAAAGAATTCAGTGTTTTTGGTTAATATATTATGGATATACAAAAATAATGCATTAACAATGCAGCCATCATCTAAAACAGTGGTTTACAGTGTTTTCTTTTTGGTTAAGGAACACTAATTATATTGTGAAATTCTACGGTATCCGAACCCCCTCCAATAGTGTGTCTGCGATCAGATGCATTGAAAAGAACCCCAGCCCTCTCTAATAGCACGTCTGAGATCAGGTGCATTGTAAATTCTTCTGTATTTGGTACAATTTTCAAATGACCTGAAAATTACAGAGAACCCTTTAGGGAGGGCCGGGGAACTCTGTTAGGGAAAAAAAAAAAAAAAAAAAACAGAGCTAGAATCTGAAACATGTAAATGCATATACACCATAATCTCCTTTATAGCTTTTTGTGTGTATAAAAGTTAAAGCTTTAATACAATGTGGCACACTACTTCCTAGAAGCATATCGGATATTCTTTTTAAACAATAAAAAAATATAATATAATATATATATTCTGGTAAAATAATAAAAATGTATGTAATTTCCTCAATGTGATATTGTTCTGGCTAGTAACACAATCCTTACAAAATGAATTCTAACATATGTGTGAACATATTTTCTGGCCGCATTTTGTTCTGCTCTATTTTATTTAAAATGTTGTTGCTATTACATACTTGCTTCCAAGTGGCCATTACTCCATACCCCTCAGAACTCAAAATTCCACACATTTGTAATCTTAATATCTACATAACCAGGGTATTTAAATTTTGATTTCTGTGATCTTTCACTCCCAGATTATAATTATGTACAAAAAAAAAATTAAATAAACCTACCCTTGGTTCTTTATCCCCTTTGCACAGATTTTATTTACCAGGATATTTACCAATTAGACATAACTGGAATCGAGCCGTTACTGTACAGAATCGACTTAATTCCCGACCCCGATTCTGCACTCGACGATTTCCAATCCGAGTTCTTCTCTGTGGTACCCATGCTCCATTATGCAGAATAAGAGTACAGGGGGGTCCACCTTCCGTGGGTTACAAAATCGAGCTTACAGCGCTCTACCAGCTCAGGGATGCCTTGTGGAAAAGCTACAAAGTAACAAGCACTACCAAGGATCTTAATAACTACAGATGCCTGCGAAATATGTGCACAGGGCAAACAAAGCACGCAAAAACACAATACAGCTCAACCCCGTTATAACGCGATCCGCTTATAATGCGGTGTGAGTGTGGGTCCCGTTTTTTTTGTTACAAACTTCCAGGATTTGCAGAGAGAAATGTCTGTGTTCCTACGCACACATAAAACAAAATCATTATATATTATCCTTTTGTGTTACACACAAACATAAATAAATATGTTATACATACATAGATCTATATATATCAGCACACACACACAAAGAAACCAGATAATATAATAAGAGGGGGACAAGTGATATCACAGCAGCATCCCTATGAGCCCAATAATTTGTGCTGAGTGGTTTATTGTCTGTGTCTGTTATTCTCGGAGCTTCTCCTCATTGCCGGTGACCTTTGTGCCAACAGGCAGCTCCACGCTTTAACTCCCACTCTCTGCAACCGTGATTGACAGCCTGTGCAGATACAAGGGCTGCTGACATCAGCGCTGGTTCCGATTGCCAGATGTCAATAGACCTCAACCCAGAGTAAATTATGCCTTCTGCAAGCAGTAGCAGCCTTTGCAGAGTTGCACACTGGCTTCCTGCACAGCTCCCTCCTCTACTCCATAGTGTGTGTGTGTGTGTGTGTGTGTGTGTGTGTGTGTGTGTGGCCTCTCTGTGTGGCCCTCGATGAGATTTAAAAAAAAAAAAAAAAAACTTTGAAAAAAAAAAAACTTTGAAAAAAAAAACTTTGAAAAAAAGGGGTATTGTGTGTTTGATGTGGAGGGGGGTATTGTGTGTTTGATGTGGAGGGGTGTATTGTGTGTGGGTGAGGGGGAGAGATGGGGGTATGAGAGATAGATGGGGAGTATCGCAATGGTTGATAGTGTTGGGTTCTGGGGGAGATATGAGGATGATGATGGGTGCTGGAGGAGAGATGATGATGATGATGATGATGATGATTTTACCCGTGCGGCCCAATTTATTTTTCCTTGGAGCAGTTCGGCCCTTCGCACTTTACGAGTTGTGCAGGCCTGATGTACACTTATACACAGACACACCATATACACCATACACACAGACAGAGACACATACATATATGGTTGTTGTAGAGGTACAACTCATTAAGTGCATTATTTACCTTTTCCCATGAAAATAGGTTTAGTAAAGAAATACTATTCTAAGGACTCCTTAAAGACACCTAATCTGCAGAACTTGTCATACAGATGCAGCAGCCATTATTTTAACACATAGAGTTGTGTGAAAAAGAAAGTACACCCTCTTTGAATTCTATGGTTTTACATATCAGGACATAATAACAATCATCTGTTCCTTAGCAGGTCTAAAAATGAGGTAAATATAACCTCAGATGAACAACAACACATGACATATTACACCGTGTCATGATTTATTTAACAAAAATAAAGCCAAAATGGAGAAGCCATGTGTGAAAAACTAAGTATACCTTATGATTCAATAGCTTGTAGAACCACCTTTAGCAGCAATAACTTGAAGTAATCGTTTTCTGTATGACTTTATCAGTATCTGACATCCTTGTGGAGGAATTTTGGCCCACTCTTCTTTACAACGTTGCTTCAGTTCATTGAGGTTTGTGGGCATTTGTTTATGCACAGCTCCCTTAAGGTCCAGCCACAGCATTTCAATCGGGTTGAGGTTTGGACTTTGACTGGGCCATTGCAATACCTTGATTCTTTTCTTTTTTCAGCCATTCTGTTGTAGATTTGCTGGTGTGCTTGGGATCATTGCCCAGTTGCATGACCCAATTTCGGCCAAGCTTTAGCTGTCGGACAGATGGCCTCACATTTGACTCTAGAATACTTTGGTATACAGAGGAGTTCATGGTTGACTCAATGACTGCAAGGTTCCCAGGTCCTGTGGCTGCAAAACAA
>WSYH01012299.1:0-19043 GCA_036426205.1 Ascaphus truei | reverse complement strand
GTCTTTTTACACCCGAATTTCCACGAGCATCCCAGAAATTATTTTGCAG
The DNA here is from genome assembly GCA_036426205.1 of Ascaphus truei. Classification (NCBI taxonomy): domain Eukaryota; kingdom Metazoa; phylum Chordata; class Amphibia; order Anura; family Ascaphidae; genus Ascaphus; species Ascaphus truei. Next base: position 18,994 of record WSYH01012299.1, on the reverse strand, counting down.
ATATCCCCTGGCAAATATAAAGAAGAACACTGCATTTTCTTCTATTTCAGTAATGTATGGTTGTATAGAAAGAATATGTTGGAACATAATGAACTAATGGAATTTTGTGCAGTTAATTAAATACACTTCTAGCAAATTTGATAACTTAATTTAGAGATTTTTGTTAGCATAATTCTCCCATTAATTTACTTAAAGAAACAAACTACTTTTATCAGCAACTAAGTTAACCAGAACTAAATTTCATCAGCTAATCTTGGAAAGTTTGACTTACACAAAGACTTGGGATTTAGTCCTCGATCTTGGGTTAGCCCAGGATGACTGCCTATTGAAATAAAATATAATATATAAAACGAACATTTTTTAATAGTTTCTCGCGTGTGCAGGTTAGGTATTTATACGATATGAGCTGGAATTTCAGTGAAACAAGATGGGCAATCCACCCAAATCCGTTTACCGATTTTCTCGCTTTCCCCGCAAAATCCACCTCGTCAGTTTAAATCCACACACTCGGATTTTGTCCGTTTTAACCCGCGCAGAATCTTAAAAGCAAATGGCCGTCTGGTTATAATCCGTTGACTTGGATTTGTAGATCGTCAGCCCCGGTTCAGCAACTCGTTCACGGATTCTTAAAAATCCGTCAACGATTGCTGAACTCCACGTATTGGATTCGCAAATCCACATAATCGGCCTTTTGGAGATTGATCCGCTGAAATCCGAGGACCAAAGAACCGGACATCTGCATGCGGATCCTATCCGGCCCCAAAATTTCCCACCAGGGGAAGGAAAACATGTAGTAGTAGTCGCACTAGATGACTTATGAGCAATAAATGGATTGTTTTTTACGTTAATCAATGCTCAAAATTGGGATATCTGACGGCATTTAGTTGTATCCTTTTGACTAGTACATAGTTCCGTACCTAGTTACATAGTAGATGTTGTTGAGAAAAGACATACGTCCATCAAGAGTTGTTCACACCTACAGTATGCTAAATTTAACGACAGGTACTTTATTTTATATCCGTACTGACAATATATTGATCCAGAGGAAGGCAACACAAAACCCCAGTGAATATCATCTAGTGATATCTCATTAGGGGAATTAACCATTGCGCTCAACCCATCATAAAAAGCACCCCCACACACATCCTCTATTCCACAACCTCTATCTCTCTTACTCCTTCCTGTCGCTGGTGGATATCTCTCCTAATGCTGGAACCGAGCCACATACCAAGCCTCTCTCACCCTCAACAGCTCCCATCCCTCTCCCTGCCACCGTGTCTCACCCACGCCTTCCCTGCTTCACCTCTTCCCTACTACTTGTGTTAAGACTGACTAACCTTTAAAACCGTCTCCAATCAATGCCCCCAACAGCCTACACTCTCATGTACTGTCCCACAACCCCCAGTCCACACTCCTACTAACCATTGTGATCACCAAGCCCTTGCCCTCTACATTACAGTCACATTCCCTCACGCTCTATCCCCTTAAGTTTTCCCATCATCACCTCTTAGCTTAGCTCTTAGCTTAGCTTCGGGCAGGGATTTCCTTTCTATTGTCTCATTTTGCTGGGCTATATGTATGTATTATCATTCCCTGTACTGTATTCTTCTGTGAAGCACTGGAGTTGTCTTTGGTCATAATAAATAAGATATACATACATACATACAGATAACTGTTTTCTCTGGCCATAAAATGCAAGCTTAATTCATTGATTTTCAACAATTAACCTTGACAGCATTACGTTCAATTTCAATACCTTTATATTATTAAACATTACAGTTTTAACCTTGGCTCCACCCCAGAGTGGTTTTTAGGTAGATTTAATTGTCACACCGGGACCAGGTATTTTTCACCTTTTAATGGGTATGTCATTGAGCAAAACCAAGGTAGAGAATAAATGTAATTTATTGGCATAAATTGCTTACACACCTGAAACACTCAAATACAGACAGAAAGACACAACTTACTTTGGGGCTGCGGTTTGAAAACCTAGACTTTCCTAAGGTGCATTGGGAACTCTCTGGAGAGTTTTAAACCCTGACCGTGGACTTATGCCCGGAATCTCCTGGAACCCAAATCCACATAAAGTCCATAGTGTCACCGCTATGTTCTTCTTCTGAAACTTGTGTCCCTCCTGACCGCAGTTCCGCCCAAATCTCCTGGAACTCAAACGGCACAACCCAGCTGGGCCGCTACATTTGTTTTTTGATGAACTTGGGTCAAAAGTCGGGACTTAGTCTTGTCCGGGCAGGCATTTTTCAATCCTCTAGAGAATAGAAGACAAGAAAAGCGCAAACGCAAATGGGTAATATAGTCAAAAACGTATTTAGTATCAAAAAGGTGGTAAGTATTCTGCGTACATCAATATCAAAGACATGAGCAGTTTTGTGTATCATAACACCGAGTTTTACCACACAGCTGACATCAGGGTGGGGCAATAGAAGAGAATCTCTCATCTCAGGTAAGTGATCTTCGCGTCTCTCCCATTAACTGTAGCTCGTGACATCTCCGGTCGTCTGGGTCACGGGTGACAGGCACTCCGTTTCGTCTCATGAACACTCGTGGGCACTTGTAGAATAAGTCCTCGATCAGCAAAACACACTCTGTGTGTTAATTGAGGAAAGTCTCTGTAGCCACTCGGCAAAGTGGTCAAAGGCAGCAGACACAATGTGTGTTTGCGTTCCAGTCTAGAATGTCCGACGGCGGCAATGACAGTTTCCTCCAGTGTCTGGCATACATTGACGTGACAACCAGAGGCGTATCTCCAAAAATAAACACCCAACGGTGTAACTCGAGAAGCGATACACGAAGTAGTTAGTAGTCCTGAATAATTACCCAATACTATCACAGAATAGGCATAAAAGGTACCAATAAAACAGACTAATCCACTCCTTTCGTAGCTGTAAATTGCACTTCTCAGGGATAAAAAAGGTACGATTTTAGGGGTTCACATTAATTGTTGTTTTAATTAGATATTAGTCTTTTTAACACTTTTAGTTGTTTTTTGGGTTGCGCCACTTATTCATCTCCCTCAATTTTCATCCTTTGCTGCTTTGAAACTCCGATGTCCAACGACCTACCGGCGCCTATGGCTTTGCACGTGCTGCCTGTTTGACATCGTTTTGATGTAAAAAGCAGATAACATTAATATAAAGTATCTTTTACTACACTGCTGAGTCTTGGGGGACAGGAACAAAGCTACAAAGAGAAATCTCAGGTGGCAAACTCAAAATCAGCTAGAAAAACTGATACTACCCGAACAAGTCCCAAGAGTTTTCCCCACTGGTGCAGATACTCAGGGGAACAATTGTTCCTGCTGCTCAACCCCACTAGGATCATACAGGAACAAAATGGGAAAAATGTTGTCGTTTAATTTCTGTCTTCCTTATGTAGCCCCGGTCTTATTTTGCCTCCAAGTACCCACCCTCTTTAGCTGTCGAGAGCGATCGCGGGTGCCCGTCGGAGGGCAGCGACGGACCCGCCGCGACAACGCAAAGGTGTGGCGAGCAGGAGCGGCTCGAGTCCGCCGGAGTCTCGCGGCATACACCGTCTAGCGGGGGCCGCCATGACAGGTTGCGCAGCGTCGCGCATGGTCGCAGCGGCGCAGTAATGTAGCGCAACCCGGTCCCATGCAAAGAGTCCTGAGTGGACTACAATTCCCACAGCCTCTGGGATTGCCCTTTCACCCACATCACGTGCAGCCAGCATGCAAATAGGGTTTTGCAGCTTCTCCTGTGGAGGAAGGCTACAATGTTGCGGGGACCACGTTGGCATTGAAGCTGTTAGCAGGAAGGGGAAGGAATGTGTAGGGAGCAGTGGCTCCTACACCAGTAAGGTTCCCCAGATCCCAGGCAGTCCCAATCCCCACCAGGTAATGGTAAGTACTGATGGAGCGCCCTAGGTTAGGGACCCTGCCCTTAGGTGTGAGTGTGGCAGTCTTGTCAGTGTCACGCGGGCAGTCTGTGAGTCCTGACAATAGGCACCAGCGTGTGTGTGCAGTGTAGCTGTAGGTATCCGTGTGAGTGCAGGTGGTTGCTGCAGGTACGGTGTGATGCAGTGGGTTGCTGCAGGTACCGGTTGAGTGCATGGGTTTCTGCAGGTACCGTTGATTGCAGTGCGTTTGCTGCAGGCAGTGCGGTTGATTGCAGTGTGTTTGCTGAGGAACTGTGTGAGTGCAGTGTTGTTTACTGAATTGTGTTATGCTGAGTTAGTCAGAGGGGACCCGGGTGGTGAAGGGAGAGTAGAGTGGGTGCAGGGGGTCAGGACCCCCTGCATAGGACAGCTACCCCGTAGCCCCTAGAGTGTTCCCTGAAGTCACAAAGGTTGCTGTGCTGCAGGTACGGCCTATAGTAGTAGCGAGCATCACCTTACTGAGTACAAGCTAGGGACAAGGGACGAGCGTGCGAGCAGGCTTGCTGGCGGATCGTCTGGGACCAGACGGCTGGACATTGAGACCGGGAGGCAGACCGCTAATTCATCTGACCCTTTGCGAAGAGGTACCGTCAACCGTGACCGGAAGGTACTATAACAACAAGTGCACCAACAACCTGCAACGCGCTGATCCCGCCTTAAGGCTAACTCTTTAGAAACACTGACCGAGTGGTTAAAGACTGAAGCCTATACACATATATCTATACATGGACACGGTGTGTGGGCACGCTGGTGAGGGGATGGAGACGTTCTCCTGATGAGTGGGCAGCCACTAAGGTTTTACCGTTAGAGTATAAGTACATGTTATGTGTTATTGCTACATTGCATTATTACAGTAAAAAGCAGTTACAATCAAAGGTGTTGTATGTTTCTTGCCCAGGGGAATCTTACGTCACGGGATCCTGATTAAGTGAGGCGCTGCGCTAAGTAATAGTATGTGTTACCACCACCCCAGCTCCCAGCTACGGGAGGCTCAAGATCTCCTGGAGCCGCAGGTGTCTACAGTTGACCAGTAGTTCTTTGGGAGGGTTCAGAAAAGAGACTACACTTATTTCCCCACACCCTTTCCCTGTGACTCAGTCTGGACTCTCAGAGTCGCCCCAACCTAACATACTTTGGAGCAACCATGAACCCTTAATCTGGTTTGTGGTCACTTGACACTAGCTGGAGTACCCCCCCTTTTCTAGGGATTTCCCTCAGCTACAGAATACATATTTATCCCTTTGCCACCCCATTCCCTTTCTGGGCTGTGCTGAAGCAGGGTACCTAGTGGTGAGTCGCGCTTGATTTTTTTTAAGGGTAGGTATTGCCGGGACAATGTGCCTACATTTATCCGAGAATCAGATGATTCCCGGGTTATCTATAGGAGAACCGACAACTCCGGACCCCAACCTCCTAGACACATTCTGTCAACGGTTCCTCCGCAAACCCCCTGAAAACTCAACACTAGCACTATCCCTGCCGCTACATTGTTCTGAAGGGAAAAACACAATAAATGCTTTTATTACAGACGTATAATGTGATCATATATGTTACAGGGCCAGAGTAACTCTCTGGGACCCTATACACGGAACAGGGGTAACCAAAACACAGGCTTGACCTTTATTGTTAGAGTGTGCTTACCCCCTCTTTTCACATTAGATAAGGTCTTTTTTGTTTTAAAAATGTTTGACAGATATTTTTTTAAACACACCAGAGATTGCAAGGTGTCTTTTAAAGTTCTCTATGGTTTAACTAGCGTAGAGTTTGTAGACAATAACTAAACTCCTAAACAAAGGATGTGAAAATGTTTCTCATAAAAGTCAGCGGTTGAGAATGTTAAATCGACATTTGTTCATGACATGTTCTTGGTCACACAATCTCGGTGAGAGAATGCCAAGCAAATATTAATAAAGGTTAAAAAGACAGTTTTATTGTAATAGGTAAAAAAAGTAATACCATGTACCTTAGCAAATGAAATATGCCCGAGGACAGTTGAGTAATTAATGTGGAAAATGCACGGATCTTATTAAAAAATATATCAATATAATTGTTATGGGGTCGATTATTATGGCAAAAGTGGGAAAAAAATTATGCCGTTGTATTAAAATAAAAATAATTGTAACTATATTTTTTATAGGATGTTTTTAACAGCAAAAATTGCTCCAATTTCGCCTTAAAAACTAGACCCCAGTGTTTTTATGTATTTTTTTTAGTAAATTTAACTGAAGAGCCTATATTATCGATGTGGGAACCTACGACAGTTACTTTATATGATGTATTGCAGAGTTCTTGGATCCATATTGGTTCAGTAAGCTTTCTGCTGCATTTGTGTTACTTTTAATGTACCAACATTCTATTTCTCATAAATGTTCTCATGTTTTTCCAGACCTCAGGAGTCTTTACTTATCTCTGAGCATAAATCGCCAAGATACGCTATTGTGTCGTCTGCCGAAAGTTTAACGCACAAACCTGCAATGACCCTGGTAAAATAACTCACACCACTTCTGTCTGTCATAGAAATATGTTTTTCTTTTAAATCCCACCACAATCGTAAAGTTCTACAAGCCTCAATGACCTTATTGTTTATTTTTTGTCAGTTGCAGCAATGCTTCTACTGCCAATGTAGAAGTTCGCTGCCAAGCCAGCTTGACTCACATTGAGAGTAAACTCACCAACTGATTCTCAGGTAACTTCAAATGAATAGGCACGGATTGTAACTATACACAATTTTTGTTTCCTTAGGGGATACAACCTAAACATTAGTTTTATGGCACAGCGCGGGCAGCAACATTTATAATACGACTATACAACAACAATCATCTTGTTTAAAGGGCCCTCCTATCTAATTTCTGATCCTTGAGCAACTTTTCTATTGTGTTTGGGAGCAGAGAGAACTGTGATAGTGTGAATGCTGGGTTCTGAGAACAAACATATCTGGAAATACAAAAGAGATTAGTAAAGTTTATCTGAGCAGTCAGAAATGTGGATATTTCCCGCCAACAGGGGGGGTCTCAGGGTGGCGTCCCGGGCCCGGTGGTCGGGGCCGACCGTGCAGTATAAAAAAAAAAGATCAGAAAAAAATTAAAAATGCCGGTGATCCCCGTGCGCATGTGCACAGCGAAATGTCTCTGCGCACATGCCCAGGGTGTCCAGCCTTGTTCCTCCCCCACCCGAGCACACAGCCACGTGGACCTGCTCCCCCCCGCTCCCAACGGTGACAGAGGTGAAGCACGGTGGCGCGCTCGCCAACCCGCTCCCCCCCCGCACAGCCTCCTGCCCCCCAGCATCAGCCACGGGTACCAGGAGTCAGGGCAACTAGTATCTGCCGGGGGGAGAAACTAGAGGCTGCCAGGGGGGTAGAGACTAGATGCTGCCAGGGGGAAACTAGATGCTGCAGGGGGAAAACTAGATGCTGTGGGGGGGAAATAATGCTGCAGGGTGTGAAACTAGATCTGCCGGGGGGAGAAACAAGATGCTGCCGGGGGAGAAACTAGATGCTGCCCGGGAGAGACAACTAATGCTGCAGGGGGGAAACTGGATGCTGAAGGGGGGAGAAACCGTGATGTGCCGGGGGGCGAAACTAGATGCTGCCGGGGGAAAACTAGACGCCGGGGGGAGAAACTGATGCTGCCGGGGGAGAGAAACTAAATGCTGCAGGGGGGGAAACTAGATGCTGAAGGGGGGAGAAACTGATCTGCCAGGGGGGAGAAGAAACTGCCGGCCAGGGGGGAGAAACTAGATGCTGCCAGGGGAGGAAACGTAATGCGCCAGAGGGGAAAACTAATGCTGCAGAGGGGGAAACTAGATGCTGCCGGCGCCGGGGGGAGAAACTAGATTCTGCAGGGGGAAAAGATCTCCTGGGAATCAGCCCACCAGTTCCGCCCCCCCCCCCACCCCAGCCAACCTCTCGCACCCTTGAGCCTAGCCCCCCCTGGCAGCAGCCATGGGGATTGGCAGGGGGGAAGCAGGGAAGGAGCCGCATCCACCTGGTCAAGTCAGTCACCGCGTCAGTCATCACCCACTCAGGCAGTCAGTTCACCCATCCATCCAGCAGTCAGTCACCCACTAGGAAGTCAGGCAGTCAGTCACCAACCCAGCAGTCATTCACCCACCACGAGTCCAACCACCCCCAGCAGTCCGTCAACCGCCCACCCAGGCAGTCAGTCAGTTACCCACCCAGGCAGTCAGTTCAGTCACCCACCCAGCAGTCAGTTATTCAGGCAGTCAGTTACCCACACAGGCAGTCAGTCACCCACCCAGGCGTCATCACCCACCCATGAAGTCAGTCCACCCACCCACCCACCCTGGCAGTCACCCACCAGGCGTCAACACAACACAGGAAGTACAGTCAGTCACCCATCCACTCAGGCAGTCACCCACCTAGCAGTCACCCACCCACCCAGGCAGTCAGTCACCCACCCACACAGCAGTCAGTCCACCCACCCCAAGCAGTCACCCACCTAGTCAGTAAGTCACCACCCAGTCATTCATCACACACCCACCCAGTCAGTCAGTCAGTCAGCCACCCCCCCCACACCCACCCAATCAGTCAGACACCCACCCAGGCAGTCAGTCACCCCACCCAAGCAGTCACCCACCCCAAGCCGGCAATACCTTTATTTTATGGCCTGGGTCCCCTCTTCATGTCACAGTCACCCACCCAGACAGTCATGTCAGTCACCCACCCACCCAGTCAGTCACCCACCACCCAGGCAGTCAGTCATCCACCCAAGCAGTCAGTCAGTCACCCAGGCATCAGTATACCCACAGTCAATCATTGCAGTCAGTCAGTCACCCATGCAGTCAGTCACCCCCCCCACGCAGTCGTCAGTCACCCATCAGTCTCACCCACCCACACATTCATTCAGTCACCCATCAGTCAGTCACCCCCACCCACACATCATCATCAAGCCACTCACTTATCACCACCCACTTATCTATCAGCGCACCCACACATTCCCCACTCCACCCAACAGTCAGTCACCCACCCAGGCAGTCAGTCACCACCCAAGCAGTCAGTCCCCACCCACATGCCTTCTATTTCCCCTCCAAAACTAGCCCCACCCACCGCCTGCCAAATGAAGCCACCCCCCCCTCGGGCCGGTTGAAGGCTCCACTCCCCCACCTGGATGGTTGAAGGTCCCCTGGCTGGTTGAAGTGCAGGCCATTGAGGCTCCCCCCCTCCAGGCTGGTTGAAGCCACCCCCCGTGGACCAGTGTGAAAGCCCCTCGCTGACCGATCGAAGCCCTCACCGCGGTCCGGGTTGAAGAAGTACTAATTATTTTTAGTCCCATACCTCACTTTAATGCTTAGGTCCATACTTATTCCCCCCCCCCAACTAACAACCCCCCTTCCCTCTCCAAGCCCATACTTAACCCCCCTGTAATATGATATCTACACATGTAGTCCATCCCTGTCTAACTGGGTGGTTAGCTAAGATATACCAGCCCAAATATCAGTTAGGTCCTGGAAATAATTGGACACTGATACAAGTTTTGTTATTTCGGCTGTTTACCAAATAAATTCAGTTACAGTTAAATAATGATATGCTTAAAGTGCAGTCTATCGGGGTATTCACATCCAAATTGGAGGAAGGGTTTAGGAATTACATCTCTTTCATATGTAGCCCCCCTCTTTTTCAAGGGACCAAAAGAATTGGACTCAAAGCTTTTCATATGGACAGGTGTGGGCTATTCCTTCGTTATTTCATCATCATCAAGCAGGTAAAGGTCTGGAGTTGATTCTCGGTGTGGCATTCACATGTGGAAGCGTATCTACATACATTGTCAGCACTGTAAGCCTGGTGTCTGGTTCAGACTTTTGTTTTTCTTTCTATTTTACTTTTTAATACCAAAGTTATGATTAACTCATAAAATATTTAATATTTGTTGCAGGTGTAGTCAACTGAATCAAATAAAAAAAAGAAATTAAAGACACACCCAAATGTTGGCTTCAGTGTATCACTTGATGGATGGAGTATCATGAAAATGTGTGCTGTACTGTATGTGTCACTGATTGTGAAGGATCACTTCATAATTCAGCCAATGATGCAGGTCAATCTGTATTCAGAGGCTAATATTCATTAGAATGCAGATTCTTTAACCCTTTGAGTATCTGTTCAAGTGGTGGCCTCAATCCATTTCTTACTGCTCAGCATTGTGATGACGACCCTACGCTGCTATAAGGGAAGGTCTCTCTTTCTCTTCCTTTCCTCAGCACAGCATTTATTTTGTAATCAATTTCCTTAACCTTTATAACTAACCTAGGTCTTAGAAGATTCATTGCTATCTCATTTCTAGCTAAGACTTCTCAGTGTAATATGTTGGACAAGAAATTCAGAGCAGAAGAACCTTCTGAAATAGTGTCCTTGTTACGTAGCAAAGTCTCCCAGCTGCAAAACCCGCGAAAATTCTTCTGAAATTGCGTTTTATGGGGTTTGTTGCCTTAAATGTTGTGCTGTAAAAAGAATAATAACTGCAAAAATATCTATAGTTTTGCAGGACTCTTTATTATCCTATAAAAACATGTACAGCATAATTTGTCTGCAATTTATTTCCTCTTTCTTTTTAAGAGCTGTCCTACCATACTCTTTGTTCACTCTTTATTATCCTAAGTGACTCAATTCAATGCCTGTGACATAGTTTTACTACACAATTAAATCAAGAGATTACGTTGGTAGGAGGGCAAAATTTGAGCCACCGCAATGAGCCCAGCACGGGGCAAAATAAAACTCTGTTCCACTTCCAACTTGGGTGCGAGAGCTTTCTCCTGGCAATAAATCTGTCACTCATTTTAGGATTAGTAGATTATGAAAAAGCATTTAAAATTCTTTGTTGAAAAAGCATACATTGATACATTATGGCACCAACCATTCAATTCTGAAGATAGACAAAAGTGAGGATCAGAACGGAGTGTGACACGGAGACACATGTCACCAAAACTTTTCCCCGCTACACGTAAAGAACTGTTCAAGAATTGTGAATGGTGAATTATTGAGTCACTATGATTTGAAGACGACATTGTCATTTTAACAAATACACAACATGAGAGAACTCGCCAAACAAGTAAGTAAGGTGGGTCTCCATAGGAATCTTAGCAAGACTAAAGTAATGTTAAACAAATGTGTCAACTGTTCAAAGATTTTATAAATGTGAATAGAATTAGAAGTCAAAAACAAGTATCGATGGATGGGAACCTGTGCGGCTAGAATAAAAAAGAATTAAGATGGATGGAGCGCTTTTGACTACACAAGTAAACCTTTCAATGGAACTTTCTACTGTTAAGCAAAAGTAAAGTGCTTGACTTGCCCATGTATGGCTGTGAGACATCTTTATGTTATTTGCTGTGATTGCTACGATTCTGTGCATTGCATGATAGCCCATTGACTTCCTGTGAAGATAATTCAGATGCTTCAGACAATTCAAAGAAAGTATGGCAAGATGTATGCTGGGTATTACCCAGAGTGACAGGAAAAATAATACATTGGTTTAAAAGGAAACAAAGTCAGTGACATCATTCGACAAAAATGCTACTTAACTGGATTCCAAGGAATATAAAAAAAAATCAAGATGAAGAAAAGTAAGATGAGAGGATGTAATCCCAAAATTTGTTGTAACAGCTTGGAGAAGAAAGGCTTGCAACCGTAGTACCTGGAAGATCATTGGGAATCCTTCCTCTAGCAGTGGATAGACAGGTGCTGTGCTACAAGATGATGAAGAGGGTGTATGCACATACAATATATTTGCATATGTGTCAACTATGTATTTTATATATACATAATACTTACACACGTGAATATGTATATTATTATTTCAAGCACTCTCATATATTATATATAACCTCTGTACTGCACTGAACTTGTGAATATAAGTATACTGTATATAAAATATGCTAATTTATTTTAAGAGAAAAACAAAACTATTTATAGATATTAATTAAATAAAATTTTAGAAGAGACTCCGTGGAATTATAGTTAACTGATCCATATGTATAACCTTTATAAATATCACATTAGATGCTACTTTATTTAAGGTATACCAACATATATTTATTTATTTTATATTTTGGCATAATCCAATACCATAACCAAGAGACTTTAAGCAATACCAGAATCAAAATCCCGTAAAATTTGATTCAAAACGGGGGTCAAGAAGTTTCTCTGATGTAATCAGCAGGCGACGCCACGCTCCGTTATACATCTAATTACACTAAAACTAATTTTAAGTAAAGCATAGTGACTGCTAAATAGATTGCTGTTTCCATTTCCACATCCAGAGGATTGACTAAAACTGATAACTGCAGATGAGTGGATTGTTTTGCTGGTTTGGAGCCACCTCAGTTCCTTTGGTCCTTGGATATCCATGCATCGGTCTCAATAAATATTCACGGTCGGATTGATATTAATCTGCACTCAGAAGGCAGGAAAGCGGCAGATTTTAAGAATCCGTCTGTGGGGATTTCCGATTAAATATGGAATCTGAGTGTGGATTCATAAAAACCCACCTCGGGTTTATGCCAATTCTGGATTCGGAAGAATACGATTTGTTAGTACCCAATTTGCAGATGGACATTGTCAAAACCCAGTGCCCCGGGAAACATATTTTGAGCTGGTTCGCCCATCTCTAATTATAACTGACCAAGTGTTTTTTTTTGGGAACCCCCAGTGGTCTAGGGAGTGGGAGAACAGTTATAGAGCTAGTGCCCTAGAGCCTCCATTTATTTCAATGTGTTCTACTTGCGGAAGGAGACTTTTAGTTGTTCTGCAGTGTGAGGATTTATACGAGTTCAAAGAGAGGAAGTAGAACATAAGTCAGTTAGGTTTGGAAGTACTAAAATCTGACGGCGATATAAAGCCATTAAGAGAATATGTAGTTATCTTAATGACAACTAGATTTTTGATTCTTGATTTTAAGTGCACTGTCGGCTTGTATGTCTGATAATTCTTCATTCCTACAACATACCATGTCCATCAATTTGAACGGTGCACAGGGAGCCTGGGGTCCATCTTCTTATGTAAGCTCTCCAATTAATAACACACTAATTACAGGCATACCCGGTTTAGTACACTCACTTTAATTACACTCGCGAGTAAGTACATCATCTCGCTCAATAGCAACGGCAGCTCACGCATGCGCCAGTCAGCACATCCTGAACAGCATACCGGCTCCCTACGTACCGAAGCTGTGCGCAAGCGGGGAGACTATAGAGCCTGTTACAAATGCCTTATTTCCATCAGTTATGCACGTACAGTATATGACGTTTGCAGTACAGTACATGCATCGATAAGTGGGAAAAAGGTAGTGCTTCACTTTAAGTACATTTTCGCTTTACATACATGCTCCGGTCCCATTGCGTACGCTAATGTGGGGTATGCCTGTAAGTGTACTTTTGGTTTTAATAAACATGTCAAGGCCCAAGGCCTTAGTGTATTAATATATATTAATATATATATATATATATATATATATATATATATATATATATAATATATTATATATATATAATCAGCACACCAATACAATCACCATCACTACAGCCACAGCAGCACTACCACCGCACATGGGCCGCGTGGACCACTCCCCACCCAAATGCCACACCCACACCACAAACATCCCGGGCAACGCCGGGGCTCTCAGCTAGTATATATATATATATATATATATAAAAAATATATATATATATATATAATCTTTATTTATATAGCGCCATCCACAGACATGGCGCCTTGCAGCAGTAACACACGCGACATAATAATATAACACTTAGTGGGAACAAGCGCTTCAGACATAAGACAATAGGGAAAGGAGTCCCTGCCCCGAAGAGCTTACAATCTAAAAGTTGTATCTATATTTATTTACACCAAGGCGATATTTCGCAGGGGTATTATTAAAATACATTTATTTGAAGTACAGACATGTTTCTAGCTACAGTATCCCGGCGGTGTGGCGGCTTCGCAAATTTTCTCTCCCCTCTCCCTTCCCATCCTCTCCCTTCTCCCTTCCCATCCTCTCCCCTCTCCCTTCCCATCCTCTCCCCTCTCATTACAAAAATAGACAACTGGACATACACTCAACAAGGTTGTCGTGCCGATTGATAAGACACTATATGATTCACTCTGACAACATTAAACTTACACAGATTTTGTAACTGATTTGTGACAACTTTAATTAAAAGCATTTTTATTGATGTGGGATGTCACAAAACAAAAAACATAATTTTGTTGGACATAATCTGATCCATTTTTCTTACTTGTGCAGTATCACCAATATCAGTGGACCCAACATGGAGGTCAGGGAGAAATGGACTTCTCCAGCCATCTTGCATATCTCTAGTGCCAATAATTTTCCATTGACCAGTGAAAAACAACAGTATGTAGCAGGGCCACCCCTGGCTACTATTTACCCAATGTGCTGGCAGTAAAACCGGGTACTATCAGGTTGCCAGTAGTTGGCATGGGGTTTTCCCCCTCCCCTTTGGTATTGCACTTGAGTGACTGCAGGGTGGTGTGGTACATCCTGTTGTAGCTGGGACAACTGGTGCCCCGCCTTCTGGTGTGCTTAAGGGCAGGACCACCCTGAAGTCAGGAGTTGTTCCTTCCCTCTGAGGAAGGCATGTCACAACTGGGAGCCTGAGATTGGGGGCCTTCCCATGTGCTTTTCCCTCCGGCAAGAAGAGTGAGTGTGGACCATACCTGCACCTCTGATACGGAGGTGGGGAAGAGCTAGGATGGCTGCGGGTGCCTTTGGCCTGTAGGTGACGGTCCAGGGCATCTTCAGTGATAGCTGACCTGACCGACTTTATCCGGCAAAAGACTGCCGTGTAACTGTTACTGCATAGTGTAGTAAATAACCCATTCTGTTTTTGCAATATACCTCCTGAATGGTGCGTGACCTACTGGTGGGAGAGTGGTATAAGTTATACCGTGGAGATCACCTTCAGTTCCTGGAGTCCACGCGTCAGATTCAGGCGTGCACTGCTAAGGAGATATGTTGGGGATGGAAACCCAGAAGCCTGTTCCTGTGTCCCCATACCATCGGCGGACGACTCAGCCCTCCTGTTGCCAGTAGGTACTGTATATGCACCATACACCCTGTAATGGCCCTATCGCAATTGGGTGGGGGAAACATCGGTTACAAGTAACTGCAAAAATCAACTAAACTATTCTTTTCTTTTACTACTTAATTTTTATTAAGCAGGGATAATGGTGAAACAAAGCGCACAAGAAAAACAGAGCAGGAAGGACCCAGAATCAAAAATAGAATAAAAGGGCGTTTTAAAAGGAGGAAGACCCATACAAGTGGTTATTATGTACTACCAATAATACTATTACTCATTCCTTATACCTGATGAAGTGGGTCTTGGCTTACAATATTCTTTAATTCCTGCATTGGAGCGCTTTAGCCTATTTTCCATCTTAATTTTTATACGCATTCTCATTGAGGGGTACAGAAAGGAAAAATATGGGGGGGGGGAGCTGCATTCATGTAGACAGCTGTCACTATAATATCTTGTTCAGTACATTTGACAGGTTTTGTTTAATGTATTGCTTTGTTTCCCTTCTATCAATATTTACTGATCATGACGTAACATCCCGACCGTAAAACATCAGCATATCATAATGAAATGCCACATTTATCAGTAAGCGACATTGTCATTCGTTCGAGATCACGTCATAATTCTTTTAACAAACCTCTTTGCCAAATTTAATGAACATGTTTTGTGGGGAACTGGCATAGGGTACAGCAATCAGACTAAAATTAAGATAATACCATATTCAGTGCCTGTAAATAACAAGCAAACATGCCAATTAGCCATTTACCACATGTTCGGAAAAAGTCACTCTACACCATACTGAACAGAGCAATCCCAGGCTGAAAAGAAAATGAAACCATTTGTTACTGGCTTGGTTTTGGCCTTTAAAATGAGTCAGGGATGCAGTTTCTAAGGTGATGGATAGAAGAACTTAATCAGGATATTACACACACAAAAAAAAAGTCCCTAGTCTTTGTGGAAAAAGAAATGTTTTGAAGGTGACCTGTGATTTCTGTCAAAACACTGCCTGAGAGAATATGGGAAGATATATTCTTAAGATTGAAGAGATGAGATAGGTTGCTTAAAGCATTTCCTGTGATAGTCTTGTTAGAAGTTTGGTGCCAGCGTTTCAGTGTCAGTTTCTCTGTTGATAAGTTATGTTTGTTTCTCTGTGTTTGCATACCCATGAAAGAACACTGCATTGTTCTGCACAGACCTTCACAAATATTTATTGATGTGCTGCTAATTATATCCGCACGCAGTATATGATGTGTACACCTGATTGAGAACAAGAAACTGTCAAGGTGTAGATTTTCTACAACTAATTTCTCTGTCCATTTTTAAGATGTAAATGCATGAGGTTTCTCACCTTTGTTTAAATGTGTGTCCCCTATTATTCATGTGATTACATAAACAAGGAATGTAGAATCAGAAACGTTTACAGAAACCACTGCACCAATAAAATAATTCATAACTATGCGCAAAGCCAACTCAGTAATTCTTAATATTTACACATATTGGTGAGGTTTTACTAAAGTCTCCCGGCCTGCAAAATGGGAGCAAATCTGTGCAAAGAACAGCCCCAGTATATTTATACTATATAATTGAAAGCACGTATGCCTGCCTGCTGCCTGGATGTCCGGTGTCCCTAGGGGAAATCTCATTGGTCCCTTGGCCCGCCCCCGCACACCTCTCATTGGCCTGAGGCGGAGTGACGGGCCAAAGGACACACAGGGACACACACACACACAGGGACACACACACACAGGGACACACACACACAGGGACACAACACACCACGGGACACACACACAAAGGGACACACAACCAACACACACACACACCAATCCCCTCCCGGTGCCCTTACTCTCCCCGTCAGCTGGACCGCCACCTCAACTCCACACCCCCCCCCCCACCCTCCCTGTGCCCGAACTTACCGCGGAGTCCCGTGACACACACACACACACATCCCCCCCCCAAGCTCACACACCCAAACCCCCCCCAAGCTCATCCCCCCCCCCAAGCTCACCCCCCAAGCTCACACCCCGGCGCCGCTACAGTCAGCGGGGGGGGGAGGACCGCGACGCGCCCCGGGACACACGCGGGGGAGCGGCCACACACGCTGCTCACGCCTCACATCCACGTGGGAACGGCCGGATGAGTGAGGCAGCGGCCGGATGGGTGAGGCAGCAGCCGGATGGGTGAGGCAGCATACCCACGGGCCTCGCCGCACGCTCCTCGGCACCGGCTCACCTCTCCACCCCCCCTCACAGCAGAGCCCAGCCTACCCGGCGCCGCCTGCAATGCTCCTCAGCACCGCCGCCTCACCTCGAGCCGGAGGTCAGCGGGGGGGCTCCCGCCCTGCAGGAGGCCTCACCTCGAGCCGGAGGGCAGCGGGGGGGCTCCCACCCTCCCACCCTGAGGAGGCCTCAACTGGAGCGGAGGGCAGCAGGGGGGCTCCCGCCCCCCTGCGGAGGCCTAACCTGGAGCCGGAGGGCAGCGGGGGGGCTCCGCCCTGCAGGAGGCCTCACCTCGAGCCGGAGGGCAGCGGGGGGGGCTCCCGCCCTGCAGAGAGGCCTCACCTCGAGCCGGAGGGCAGCGGGGGGGGCTCCCGCCCTGCAGGAGGCCTCACCTCGAGCCGGAGGGCAGCGGGAGGTCCCGCCCTGCAGGAGGCCTCACCTCGAGCCGGAGGGCAGCGGGGGGCTCCCGCCCTGCAGGAGGCCTCAACTGCAGCCGGAGCGAGAGGGGGGGCTCCCGCCTGCAGGGAGGCCTCACCCCGAGCCGGACGGCAGCGGGGGTGCTCCCGCCTGCCAGAGGCTCACCCCGACCGGAGGGTAGCGGGGGGGCTCCCGCCCTGAGGTCTAGGCCCACCCGAGCCGGAGGGCAGCGGGGGGCTCCCGCCCTGCAGGAGGCCTCACCTCGAGCCGAAGGGCAGCGGTGGGGCTCCCGCCCTGCAGGAGGGACCCCACACATGCCCCGTGCTGCTCTCCCCCCTCAAATGTGCTCTCCCCCCCCCCATTGCTACGTGCTGCTCTCACCACCCTCCCACATGCCCCGTACTGCTCTCCCTGCAGCTTCACACATGCACGTAGACACACACACATGTACACGTAGACACACACCACATGTACACGTAGACACGTACACACACACATGTACACGTTAACTCACACACAGTACACGTACACACCACACACATGTATACACAACACATATGTATACACACAACATGTATACAACACACAAACATGTATACACATGTGTATACACACACTGTATACACACACACATGTATCACACACAATATATACATACACACAAGTCTCACACCATGTGTATACACACACGTGTATACACACACACACGGTATACATGTGTATACACCACATTTGTATACATACACATGTATAAACACACTGTACACAACACACGTACACATGTATACACACACACACATACAATGTATACACAAAAATTATACACACACACACACACAAACATGTATACACACACACACGTGTATACACACACACCACACGTGGTATACACCACACGTATACACACACACACTATACCCAGCACCACACATCAGCACCACCGGTATCCATGCCCCCCCACACACTGGCATTCTCGGCTCCCCGCCATTCCCAGCCCCCATCAACACCATCAGCACCCACACATCGGCACCTTTGCACCTCCCCCATCGGCACACCCACATCCGCACCCCCACATCAGCACCAAACCCTCCCAAATCAGCACACCCACCACCTACATCACATCAGTACAGCCACAGCAGCACTACCACCGCACACCGCCCATGGGCCGCGTGGACCACTCCCACCCCAATGCCACACCCACACCACAAACACTCCCGGGCAACGCCGGGGCTCTCATAGTATATATTATTATATATATATATATATATATTATATATATATATATATATATAATATATATATATATATATATTTATATATATAATACACTAAAGGCCTTGGGCCTTGACATGTTTATTAAAACCAAAAGCACTTAAGGCATACCCCACATTTAG
>WSYH01012298.1:0-19044 GCA_036426205.1 Ascaphus truei | reverse complement strand
GTGCAAAGTGTCTCCCGTAACCAGCACAACAAAGAGCGAGATGGACATTGGGGTATATCCCTATTTGTTGCCAGGAGGCTCCCTGGTAGTCAAGGCGGGAGCGGACACAGCCATGCTGACGGCTGAAGCCCCGCGTGCGGCCTGCACCGAACCAGTTGATCCCGGAGAATGGGGATCGCTCCTAGTGATCGAAACGGGGTCTAGAGAAAAAAGGGTCTACAACCGCGGTGAGAACCCGGAACCTCACCGTCGGTCCCCTGCGGAAGTGCCACTACTAGCGTCGGAGTCTGCTTCATCGGACGAGGAGCAGGCAAGCCCGACATCAGTGGTGATGCGCCTACCGGCGGACCACTACAGCGGTGCTGCAAAAGAACCAGCACTTATCTGTGTCGTAGCGGAGCAGAGTCTCGAGGTGCCGAGATCGCCTGTGCGGAGACAACCGGAGCGGCGGAGTCCCACGGCCGTGGTGACTTGCAGCGCAGAAGGAGGAGAAGATCCCATCCCGAGCCGACGGAGCGGTGAGATACATCCTTACCCTCCCCAGGCGCCGGTGGTGGCAACGGCGGAGGAAGGCCTAGCCCAGGCCCGAGCAGAGCGGAGAGCAGAACCATCACTTCCGGTGGCGGATGTCGTTGTGGAGGAAGAGATCCCGCATGGGGATCCATCGCGAGATGGCGGAGTATCCGGTTCCGGTGATGACGTCACTTCCGGCGGAGGTAGCGGAACGATTGGAGAGATGACAACAACGCCTCGGCGATCGGGCAGTGCTTCCCGATCACCTGTGTCAACCAAGAGCTGGCAGGCTGCTAGGAGAGCTGAGACAGGTGAGGCCCAACCAGCGGCACGTTAGCACAATGATACAGGACTATCCGGAGGCAGAGAGCGGGTCGGAACCCCGCGGATACCATTTGCCCGTCCCTACGCCCAAACCCATGCCCTAGATAAAGCCCCTGTCCCAGTCACCTTTTCCCGTGGGTCCACGTCCAGTTTGGGGATGTCGGGAGGGTCCCAGGGAACCGGTGAGGAACAGACTGGGGAGAGACTGAACAGTTACGATTCAGAGGGTGGTTCCAGGGGTGGAGGGCAACAGAGAAAGGTATCGATGGACCGGTGGGTGCCTAATGCACCCGATTTGGCAGAGGAAAAGGCACCGGGATCATATCCATGGTCTAAGCCTCGCTCAGAAAGAACCTCAGGGGTATTCTCTTGGGGGGATGCAGAGGAAGGTGACTCAATAGAGTCAGAGAAAGGTAAAGAAACCCGGTGGTGGGCTCCTTTATTTGAGGGGTACGTAGGATGGATGGACCGTACGCGGTTCTTTATCCAAAGGGGGGATATAGTGGACTACTGGTGGGCAGTAGGAGAATTTACACCGGCCCTTAGGAAGAGGGAGATGCAGGAACGATGGTTTCAGATATGTCAGCATAATATAGAGCCTATGGGGCCTGGGATATTATCTGACCCCGTGGACGCAGACGAGCCCCTGTCATGGGTGGTGCCAGGGAGGGCAGGGAACGCAGAGCTGACTAGGAGCAGCCGGGCTGAGAGGGCTATTATAGCCAAGTACAAACACTCGCATGGCCTGGAATACCCATACGTCCCTGAGCTCCTCATGGAGGGAGAAATTGAGTTTAAGATGGGTTCCACTGGTGAGGATAGGGGATATGGCACTGATGAGGAGGAAGGATCAGGGGAAGAAGATTGGGATCCTGGCGGGTTACATGAGAAGTGTCACCCAGAGGGTTAAAGCATTGCTGCTTTAAGCCCAGTGGACCATGCTGTGCGCAAGCCACCGTAAGAGGGTATGGTAGTACCATTAATGGATACTCCATCAGGGAGTAATCCGGGTTGTTAACATCTATGTTAAGATGTATCTGTTACTATGTATGATGAAGATATGTACTGTAATGTTGTGACTAATTATGTATGTCATTCATTTTAAAGTGCTTCCTGAAGAAAGGTACTTCAAATTTAGGTCCCAGCCGGGGACGGTGGAATTCACCAGGGGGAGAATGTAACCATGCTGTAAAATGGTTGCAGTCATCTCGCCTGCTGACAGTAAGGCCTGGTAAGTTATGGGCATGCCAGCAGTTATCATGGAGGTTTGCCCTCACAGAGGAGCCCCATGTACGATAACTGTTACGAGAAAACACCGCAACGCAAGATGGTGACGGCGTTGGAGTCAGGAGTAATGCTCAATCAGTCCGTTGTGTGTAAAGAGGACATGGGACAATTGATGAAGCAGTACTACAGTCTTTGTCAGAAAGACGGAGAGGAGCTATCTGAGTTCCTCCTGCGGATTGGAGCAGTCTTGGGGGAGATGCGGAGAAGGGATCGTATTGCGGCCACCGAAGTGGATAGGTACTGTTGTGATCAATTCCTGAGAGGAGCGATACCTGACCATCCTGTTGTGGTCATGATGAGTCGCTCTTGGATGCGGGGTGACCCCCTTTCCTGGAAGTGGCTAAGGAAGAAGATAAAGAAACACGAAGTTACAACTGCTGCTAATAGGGATAGCAGAGCGACCCAAAATGGCGGTTCCCGCCTCCCTGGGAGACCGCGTGGGCCAGTTGCAGAAAATTCTGCAAATGCTAAAATTGCAGAAAGTTGGCCGGGATTGGCGCCAAAGAGAAAACCACACCCTGCGGGGAGGTATGGCGCGAAAGCTGTAGCCGCGCCCTCAGAGACTGTGACGGACTTAGAGCCAATTAGGGGCCATAACGTGAAAGAGTGTGCCGCCCCTCCTTTAAATTCCACCAGGGGGAGCGAGAGTTGTGAGCATTCATCAGCCATTTCAGTTCACCAGGAGGAGGAGCCGGGACTCCATATCACTATGAGTCCTGCTGATGTTCCTGGTGATTGTGGGGGAATGAACCATGTTCCGGCTGTCTTCAGGGAGAAGCTACTTAGTGCCTCCCATGACCAACACCCAGCTGTGGTGATGCCCCAGCCGGCGGACCACACCATTGAAGCTGGAGATAAGGAATCACCTGCCCCGTTATCTGTGGAACAGGAGAGACCACTGTGCAAAGTGTCTCCCGTAACCAGCACAACAAAGAGCGAGATAGACATTGGGGTATATTCCTATTTATTGCCAGGAGGCTCCCTGGTAGTCAAGGCGGGGACGGACACAGCAATGCTGACGGCTGAAGCCCCGCGTGCGGCCTGCACCGAACCAGTTGATCCCGGAGAATGGGGATCGCTCCTAATGATCAGAACGGAGCCTGAAGAGAGAGGGGTCTACAACCTCGGACGAGGAACAAGTGACCCTAACGACGGTGGTGATGCGCCTACCGGCGGACCACTACAGCGGTGCTGCAAAAGAACCAGCACTTACCTGTGTTGCAGCGGAGTGGAGTCTCGAGGTGCCGAGATCACCTCTGCGGAGACAACTGGAGCGGCGGAGTCCCACGGCCGTGGTGACTTACAGCGCGGAAGGAGGAGAAGATTCCATCCCGAGCCGACGGAGCGGTGAGATACATCCTTACCCTCCCCAGGCACCGGTGGTGGCAACGGCGGAGGAAGGCCTAGCCCAGGCCCAAGCAGAGCGGAGAGCAGAACCATCACTTCCGGCGGCGGATGTCGTTGTGGAGGAAGAGATCCCGCATGGGGATCCATCTCAAGATGGCGGAGTATCCGGTTCCGGTGATGACGTCACTTCCGGCGGAGGTAGCGGAACGACCAGAGAGAGAACCACAACGCCTCGGCGATCGGGCAGTGCTTCCCGATCACCTGTGTCAACACAGAGCTGGCAGGCTGCGAGGAGAGCTGAGACGGGTGAGGCCCAAACCGCGGCACGTCCGCACAATGATACGGGACTATCCGAAGGCAGAGAGCGGGTCGGAACCCCGCGGATGCCCATTACCTGTCCCTACGCCCAAACCCATGCCCTAGATAAAGCCCCTGTCCCAGTCACCGTTTCCCGTGGGTCCACGTCCAGTTTGGGAATGTCGGGAGTGTCCCAGGGAACCGGTGAGGAACGGACTGGGGAGAGACTGAACAGTTACGCTTCAGAGGGGGGTTCCAGAGGTGGAGGGCAACTGGGTATGGCATCGATGGACCGGTGGGTGCCTAATGTAACCGATTCGGCAGAGGAAAAGGTACCGGGATCATACCTATGGTCTAAGCCTCGCTCGGAAAGAACCGCAGGGATATCCTCTTGGGGGGATGCAGAGGAAGGGGACTCAATAGAGCCCATGGGTCCTGACATCCTATCAGACCCAGTAGACCCTGATGAGCCCCTGTCATGGGTGTTGCCAGGGAGGGCAGGGAACGCAGAGCTGACTAGGAGCAGCCGGGCCGAGAGGGCTATTATAGCCAAGTACAAAGCGCCCCACGGGTTGGAGTACCTGTATGTCCCTGAACCCCTCATGGAGGGAGAAATTGAGTTTAAAATGGGTTCCACTGGTGAGGATAGGGGATATGGCACTGATGAGGAGGAAGGATCAGGGGAAGAAGATTGGGATCCTGGCGGATTAGATGATAAGTGTCACCCAGAGGGTTACAGCATTGCTGCTTTAAGCCCAGTGGACCATGCTGTGCACAAGCCACCGTAAGAGGGTATGGTAGTACCAATAATGGATACCCCATCAGGGAGTAATCCGGGTTGTTATCATCTAATGTTAGGATGTATCTGTTACTATGTATGTTGAAGAGATGTACTGTAATGTTATGACTAATGTGTGTTCCATTTTACAGTGCTTCCTGGAAAAAAGGTACTTCAAATTTAGGTCCCAGCCGGGGACGGTGGGATTCACCAGGGGGAGAATGTAGCGGTCATTTAAAATGGCTACAGTCATCTCTCCTGCTGACAGTAAGGCCTGGTAAGTTGTGGGCCTGCCAGCAGTAATAATGGAGGTTTGCCCTCACACCCTGGTGAGGTGCCCTATGTATGGATGGGAGTGGTCACAGGCTCTGACTCCATGGTTAGTGATGTCAGAGGTGTGTCAGCTTCCAGAGTATACATAAGGCACAGCACTGATCAAAAGTTAGTTGTTGCTGAGTTGTTAGAGTGAGTTCCTGTTGCTGTGCTGCCTCTGTCAGTAAGAGGCACATGGAGGTCTGCAACATTGTTGTGGTAGTCTGATGCAGAGCTGTGAGTCTGGCAGCACAAAGCAGACAGAGAAAAGCTGTTGGTGGCTGATGTGAGAACTATGAGACAAGGAGCAAGTCTGAGTACAGGCTTGAGAGGAGACAGCTTATAAGACTGTGACCAGGGACCTGGCACAGGGATATCTCCCTGAAGGGGAGATAGGGAACCCACCAATTAAGACAAGGACATACAGTACCTTTCAAAGGGAAGTGCGGTGAACGATGGAGGGCTGACTACACCCCATTGTGGAGGGCAGCATGGCCCACCGTACAATAAAGATGCTCTTGATTACCAACACTCTCGTGTGCATGTGTGGAATAATTGCACAGAGAGGAGCACCACCGAGGAGTTCCTCACCAGGACCATTCCCATGCGGACGCAGGGACCCTGATGAGGTGGAGGCGCTGCACTGGATCTAGGTAGGACTCAGCACACTACCTCAGCTGCCTGTCTGGACGGGTCCTCCCCACACACCATCATGCGGGAGACTCAGGAGTCCTGTAGCCAACAGGTGCACCACCAGACACAACCACACTGTAATGGGGACTGGTTAGACCACAGGGGCCAATGTGAGATTGGGGGGGGGTCAGACCGGTTCACAAAAACCGTTACATTAATAAATATATATATATATAGATAGATCGATCTATAGCTATACTATCTATATATATATATAATATATATAGACTCGACATACTAGGAGCAAGTCTGAGTGCAGGCTTGGGAGGAGACAGCTTATAAGACTGTGACCAGGGACCTGGCACAGGGATATCTCCCGGAAGGGGAGATAGGGAACCCACCAATTAAGACAAGGAACATACCTTTCAAAGGGAAGCACTAATGATTATGTGTGGCTAAAGAGACTACTGCGAGGGGCAGCTAGCCCACCTCAAGCAATAAAGATGCATCTGATCAAAGACACCCTCGTGTGTGAGTCTGGGATTACTCTGCAGAGGGAGGCACCACAGAGGAGTTCCTCATCAGAACCATCCCCATGCGGACGCAGGGATCCTGATGAGGTGGAGGCGCTGCACTGGATCTAGGTAGGACTCAAGCCCACTACCTCAACTGCCTGTCTGGACGGGTCCTCCCCATACACCATCATGCGGGAGACTCAGGAGTCCTGTAGCCAACAGGACTACCACACCGTAATGGGGACCGGTTAGACCACAGGGGCCAATGTGAGATTGGGTGGGTCAGGCCGGTTCAGAAAAACCGTTACAAATATACATTTTCTTTAACTGTGCACGCAATGTCTTGTATATAATGTATACCCTGTTCATTTATGTAACTGTACTTGTAACCATGTACTATTTGTTTTACTCTGTGCTCAGGACATACTTGAAAACGAGAGGTAACTCTCAATGTATTCCTTCCTGGTAAAATATTTTATAAATAAATAAATAATGTCCGTCATTTATCCCCTGATTAAATCACCTAAGTGTGAAGAAACGCGTAGGGAATTGCAGTGTGAGCAAGTGGTAGTCACTACATCCTACCTATCCATACTCGGGACTTTGCTAGAGACTCTGTATATGCCGCCCCGCATTGACGACCTGTCTTAAGGTCATACTATCCATTCCTCATATCCGGAGCTGCTGGTGATTTGGTTCGCTTCCGGGTGATATTTGGAGGAGTTGCGCAATCTCGGAGGTCCCTGCTGGACGGTGGTTCAGCGGTGCCGAAAATACACGTGGAAGTGAGGCGTGCAAGCGGAGCGGTGATGTACGGCGTTTGGTGAATGAGTATAACTCATTACATGCTTATATATTTTTGTCGTTTGAGTCTAAAATTTGTTGGACCATTTTTTACTGGGATTATTAAAATTGTGTATTTTTTCATATTTTCATATCGCACTAGGATCGGGCGCTTTCTTTCTTCTCGTTTTTGTAGATTCATCTGGAGGTCGTTGGTTCCATATAGAAAGCTGCCAGTATCCTGATAGTGGGCCATATATACAAGTTTTTCACCATTATCACCTAGCACACAGCATTTCCACTACAGCAAGGGATTCTGGGAAATGACATGCAAATGAGCACACAGTGCCACTTTTTGCTTCAAAAACCATTTTTAACATGGTTCCCTAAAGGTTTAAGCTTGCTGCATGGTCACAGCTTAGAGCACAGCCAGGGTTAAGGTGCATACCCAGAAAACACACCCACAGACAGCTGTTTCGACCTTAATGGGTCTCATCAGTGTGGGGTTGGTTAACTGGGTATGCTCATTTGCATGTCATTTCCCAGAATCCCTTGCTGCATTGGAAGTGCTGTGTGCTGGGTGATAATGGTGAAAGGCGAGGGGTTGCAGACATGCCTAAGACATGCAGATGAGCATACAGTTGTATTTACATTTGCATATTTGCTTTGCTGTGGAGGGTTTTTGTCACTTTTTTACTCACCATAACTTAACTCAGTATGTTTATATATATATATATATATATATATAGTGCAGAATAAATGAGTTCTTCAGTATTAGGTGATACCTTTTTTATTGGACTAACAATTTATGTTATAGGACAAGCTTTCGAGAGTTATCCTCTCTTCTTGAGGTCATGCAATACTGATATACAAAGGATTCAATAGCTAAAACAGTGTAGAGAGAGTGGAAAAAAAACAGATATTTACTATTTACTACTAAGGAACTATGTACAGTAACAAGGACTAGTTGTAGTAAAGTATAAATGTAATACAATAAATAAACGGTTATGTCAAAAACAAATGTTATTAATTCTTACTAGGAATTTATTCCATTTCTTTTTTAAAAGGCGGGACTGGGGCAAGTAGATTTTTGGGTGATTTGTCTAGATAGATGTGTGTGTGTGTGTGCCCTTTTTCTCCCCCTTCCTCATGGTTCCAAGCTCAACAATCTGTAATCCGGCCGCTCCTCCCTTACCGTGCACCCCAAAACTGGAACACCTACCCCGAGACTCTCACATCATCCAACCCGTTTAAGTTCTTTCAAACTAAGGCTGTCTCACATTTTAATCTGTCTGATAACCTTACATAAGCCTATAATCTTACATCTTCCTTTAACAGTGCATGGCTAGATGATGTAGGAGATACCCTGTTCATTAGTAACTGTATTTGTAACCATGTATTATTTGTCTTACTCGTGTGCCCAGGACATACTTAGAAACGAGAGGTAACTATCTAATCCTGTATTAATTCCTTGGTAAAATATTTTATAAATAAATAAATAATCGGATGCAGCCTGGCCTCTTGGTTGCCTAGAAATACAGCTATTTAGGGGAGTTTCTAC
Organism: Ascaphus truei; assembly: GCA_036426205.1. NCBI lineage: Eukaryota > Metazoa > Chordata > Amphibia > Anura > Ascaphidae > Ascaphus > Ascaphus truei. Next base: position 10,694 of record WSYH01012298.1, on the reverse strand, counting down.
TCTTGTCGAACCTTCCTCTGATGAAGTTACTTCCGGATGACGAACGCACCAGAGGCCACGTTGCACGTGATGACGTCACTCCAGTCTGGTCCGTGTGCATGCTGTTTCTTCAAGGAACTGAGTGCCGGCAAAATCCCTGCAGGAGGTATACCGCGGTATACAGAGGCTGATAAGAATTGAGAAGGCAGGGACATTCCACCGTGTATCCATCATGCGGTAGGGTGGACTGGTGAGGGACTTGAACTGCGCCCCATACCAAGCACAGCTGCGGTCAGTGTGATTCCCCCAGTCCCTCATCTCTCTCCTCCTTCCTCTGCTTGTGAGAACTTAACAACATCTGACCTGCTCATTATACTGGGACAAAACTACCTGCACGCTGACAGACTGTTGCACACCTTGGCAGTGACGAACCCACCCGATTGAGATTTATCTCATACATGGGAATGTTGATTATTATCTGATATCTTGTGCGTGCAAGTCCAAGGGACTTTTTTTTATTTTAAATTAAATTATCTCTACGCGTATCCACGGCTATGGAGCTTGAGCTTCTTTTCTTTCTTTCTTTGCTTTATATATATATATATAGATATATATATTTATATATATATATAGATAATAATATATATTATATAGAAAATATAACGTATGCTCATCTGCATGTCTTAGGCAGGGTCTGCAACCCCGCCTTTCTCCATTATCACCAGATACAGCACTTCACACTGCAGCAAGGGATTCTGGGAAATGACATGACAAATGGGCACACAGTTGCCTTTTTGCCTCAATAACCATTTTAACATGGTTCCATATAGGCTTAAGCTTGCTGCATGGTCACAGCTGAGCACAGCCAGGGTTAAGGGTGCATACCCAGAAAACCCACCCACAGACAGCTGTTTCGACCCTTGATGGGTCTCATCAGTGTGGGGTTGATTTCACTGTGAATGCAAGAGAGGCTATGGATAGGCTAAACAAATACTGAGTTAAGTATGGTGAGATAAAAAAAGTGACAAAAACCACCACAGGAAAGCAAATATGCAAATATAACTGTATGCTCATTGCATGTCTTAGGCAGGTCTGCACAACTGCCTTTCTCCATTACACCCGCATACAGCACTTCACTGCAGCAAGGGATTCTGGGAAATGACATGCAATGAGCACACAGTGTCTACTTTTTGCCTCAATAACCATTTTAACATGGTTCCCTAAGGCTTAAGCTTGCTGCATGCTGGTCACAGCTTTGAGCACAGCCCAGGTTAAGGTGCATCAAGGTCGAACAGCTGTCTGTGGGTGGTTTTCTGGGTAGCACCTTAACCATGGCTGTGCTCAAAGCCGTGACATGCAGCAAGTTTAAGCCTATAGGGAACACATGTAAAAATGGTTATTGAGGCAAAAAGTGAACACTGTGTGCTCATTTGTCATGTACATTTCCACGAAATCCTTGCTGCTGGAAGTGGAGCTGTATGCTGGAGTGATAATGGGAAAGGGGCGTTGGCAGACCTGCTAAGGACATGCAGATGAGCATACCAGTTATTATTTGCATATTTGCTTTCCTGTGGAGGGTTTTTTGTCACTTTTTTTACTACCATAACTTAACTCAGAGTATTATGGTTTTAATTATTATATATTATATATATATATATACTATTATTATATAATATATATATATATACAGTGTTCGACAAACCTATACATTTGCTCGACCCGCGGCGAGTGGATTTAACCCCCGGGCGAGTAAATATTGGCCCAAGCAGCACACGTTTGGTACTAGTGGCGGAGTAGATTTTTGTGTGTGTGGCGAGTAGATTTTTGGGGATTGTCAACCACTGTATATATATAATATATATATAAGATATATAAGAGATATATATAGATACTATATAGATATATATTATATATATATAATCAAAAAAAAATGATGTACCGTCTTCTGGCTAACGAAATGCTTTTTATTTGTGCGAGCTTTCGAGTACACTGATCTTCTTCTGCTGGCGATGTTACAATGAATGAAGAAGGATTACTTAAAAACAGTGTCTCTTGGGTGGTAAGATGTGAAGCTTCCAAGAGACACTGTTTTTAAGTAATCCTTGCTTCATTCATTGTAACATCGCCGGAAGAAGAGATCAGTGTATCTCGAAAGCTCGCACAAATAAAAGCATTTCGTTAGCCACAGAACGGTATCATCTATTTATTTTTTGATTATTGAAGCTCGGCTAACACGGTACTGATACCTCTACATATATATATATATATATATTGCAGAATAAATGAGTTCTTCAGTATTAGGTGATACCTTTTTTATTGGACTAACAATGTATGTCATAGGACAAGCTTTCGAGAGTTCTCCTCTCCTTCAGGTCAAGCAATACTGATATACAAAGGATTCAATGGCTAAAACAGTGTAGAGAGAGGAAAAAAAAACAACAGATATTTACTGTAGATAAGGTAGGGTGTTAAGTGTTTGAAGCCAGGGGACAGTGTCAAAGAAAGGTGGAGAGGGGAAGGGATGCTGGGGGGGAGAGAAAGTGTGGAGAAGAATTGAGGCAAGCAGGATAATTACAAACAATTTTGATAGGGTGTGAGAAAATCCATGTCCGCATTAAGTCCTTTGGTTTTGGTGTCAAAGAGTCTTATCATTCTGAGTTCAAATGTTTTCCGTTCTTGGGTGCTTTTAAACATTCCATTGAGGATTTTGATTTTTAAATCATTTATGGAATGATCTGGTTGTGAGAAGTGATGTCCCACAGGTGAGCAGTATCTTCCTTCTTCGTGATGGAGTATAGAGTGTCTGTGCATATTCATTCTTCCTTGTAGTTTTTGGCTGGTTTCCCCAATGAAACAACCTTGGTCACATTTGGTGCACTGAATCATATACACTATATTCCTGGATGTGCAGCTGTATGATCCTTTAACATTGAATGTTCTATGGTTGTGACTGGCTGTGGGATCCTGGCAAATATGTTTGCAGAGTTTGCAGCGTTTGTTGCTGCACTGTTTTGTTTATTTATTTATTTATAAAATATTTTACCAGGAAGTAATACATTGAGTGTTACCTCTCGTTTTCAAGTATGTCCTTGGCATTGTGCCATTATCCATGTCTTTAAAATCGTTGTGAAGTTTTCTGCTGACTAATTTCTGCTTGAGGTTTGGTGGTTGCCGGAATGCAAGAATGGGAGGTTTGGGAAAGATTTCTTTTAATGTCGCATCCTCTGTCAGCTGGGTTGCAGATCTTTGATTATTTTTCGTATACCCTCTAGGGTAGGGTTGTATGTGGTCACTAGTGGTATGCGTGTGGTAGGTTCTTTCTGTCTGTATTGTAGCAGGTGTTCTCGTGGGGCTTTTAGTGCAGATGTAATAGTTTTGGCAATGGTCTTTGGTTTGTTAAAAATCAAAATCCTCAATGGAATGTTTAAAAGCACCCAAGAAGGGAAAACATTTGAACTCAGAATGATAAGACTCTTTGACACCAAAACCAAAGGACTTAATGCGGACATGGGCTTTCTCACACCCTATCAAAATTGTTTGTAATTATCCTGCTTGCCTCAATTCTTCTCCACACTTTCTCTCCCCCCCAGCATCCCTTCCCCTCCCCACCTTTCTTTGACACTGTCCCCTGGCTTCAAACACTTAACACCCTACCTTATCTACAGTAAATATCTGTTTTTTTTTTTTTTCCCCTCCTCTCTCTACACTGTTTTAGCCATTGAATCCTTTGTATATCAGTATTGCAGACCTGAAGGAGAGGAGAACTCTTGTCCTATGACATAAATTGTTAGTCCAATAAAAAAGGTATCACCTAATACTGAAGAACTCATTTATTCTGCACTATCGCAACTGGACTAACACGGCTATTTTCTGCTTTATTTATATATATATATATTAATTAGTTCGCGCACGTCAGTTACAATTACCTGTGTGAGGCTGACGTTGGTATAGTTGAGGCGGTCGTGAGCGGTGGTGCGGCCGGACCGACCGCACAACTTCCAGAGGGTGAGGGGTTGGGTTATATCTCTTGTTACAAACACCATGCCCTCTCTTCTCTAAAGCCCTCACTCACTCCAATAAATTCGTAGCATTCAGCCTCTTGGAAACCTAACATTGATACCTGTGACCGCAGCCTGAGATCACTTGCTTAGTTTGAGGAACACCCCCCTGGCATGTTGGTGCGGTCCGAGCACCGCTTGTACTGTTGCTTCACAGATGTGACGTCACCGGGAGTAGGAAGGAGGCAACCAAAATTCTAATGGCACTGTACTGTCAACCGATTACCCTGCATATCCTGATCCCAACCGGCTGCTCCTTCAATAATAATTGCCCTGCCGGGTATTTTTTACTTATCTGCAGCAGGCGGCATAGGGTGAGGAGGACCACAGCGACATCCTGGTGGCAGTGGGAGCAGAGGACGACGTCCGTCACAGCCGGTGCCGGTGGGAGCAGAGGAACATGTGACTGGAGCAGGAGCATTACTATTGGACAGACTTGGTGGACCGCACTCCAGTGGTCTGACCCAGAAGTCTACAGACTTCCGTTGCAGCTCCTCCCCTGCTGTCCAATAGTAACACTCCTGCTCCAGTCACATGTTACTCTGCTCCTACCAGCACCGGCTGTGAAGAATGTCGTCCTCTGCTGCCACCGGCTGAAGGTTGTCTTCCTCTACCGCCACCAGGATGTCGCCGTGGTCCTCCTCACCCGCCGCCAGCTGCAGGTTAGTTTAACACTTGCAGTGACAGATGACCAGCGGGCCCCAGAGTTCTGCCAGTCTACCAGCAATGCAACCACCTGACTGCTTAGAGAGACGAACAGACCCCCGGTGACACAAATGGCATTGGAACACCCTCTGCTTCCGTCTCAATAGCCGCCTTGTGGTGGTCAGGATTTCCCTCACTAGAGAACGAGCAAAAATCAAATGTTGTTTCCTGAACATCATAATGGCTCCTTATAACGTTTAGGGGTTGTTTAAGGTTAATTGTGTGACCCCAGCGACTTTGCTTGATATGGAAAAAAAATGTTTAATTGAGTAGCAAGGTTCACAAATCCATGACCTTCATATGAAACATTAGTTTAGGATTTTAATTTAGGGTTTAACCATTTCTTTTCTTCCTTGCCTATTATGGAAGTAATGAAAAAGAAAAAAGGGCGCACAAAAAGGCAAATAGACAATATGATCAAGTGCCTAATTGTGAGTATATAAAAACACTGATAATAGGGATGAACAATACAAAAATAGAAGTGTATATTTAAACACTCACAGTAGTGAAAGTGTAATAGTAAATAAAAATAAATGTGTATTTGCATATACACACAATTGTAATCGGCTAAAAATACTTCCCTTTGTCGGGTGGGGAAAAATACAATCCTAGAGGTCTGCCGCTCAGGAAAGTGAAGAACATTTAAACATGCAGTTGTCAGAGTGGGCGGTCGGGACATGCAGTTGTCGGAGCGGCAGACCTGGCTTGGCTTGTTGTGTGCGCGGCAGACAGCTGGCGGTCGGGCGTAGGAGCGGACATCACGGCGAAGTGTCCCGCTGCGTTTTGACCGCACCCAAACGTCCCATTCCGGAGAGCCGACTGAACTCGATAGCGTGACTAATAAGTTTCTAACGGAGACGCATATCGGTCCCCTAGTTGTCCCTACCGTGCGAAGATTGAGTGGAAGTTATATACAATAAGCTTGTTTTATCTTTTATTCTGTACATATCTGTAATACAGAGTTGTGTGCTCCTTCTTGTTTTTGTTCTTGCTATTATGGAAGTGTTTTATTGCCAGTTTGTACATTCAATTATCCTCTGTAATTTGTTGTAGGACATCGTAGAACCAGTGAGTTCCAAGAGGCGTAGAGCCACGTCTCCATCTAGCAGCATCAGTGGTGGAGACTTTGAGGATGGCCACCACTCAACAAGTACGCCAACCTCTGGCCGGAAACGGAGGAGACTTCCTAATGTTCCAACTGTAGATCCTGTAAGTAGCTGTGCGCACCCGTTTCTGCATCCATTTTCCTTAACACCGGAGTTGAGTAGCGCATTTTCCTATAAGAAGGAAAAAATGGTCAATGGGATGGCCGTTTGAACTATTTATAGTGCTTTGGGTTTGGCAGCACTAAAGTGCTATCAGACTTCCGGCACTACCGCGTCATACGATCGCGCAATGATCGATCATTTCTAGCAGGCCCTGGATGCATCAAAGTGGAGGTAACTGCACCTATAAACTCAAGTGGACCCCTGGCGTGCCAGGGTCCATGCAGTACCAGGTACATCATTCGGTCTCTTTAAAGGTTAAAACTCTTCGATGTCTACATTCTTTGCCTTAAAGTTTTTAGTAAAGCATAAAGAAAAATAAGATATTTTCTTTGTGATATTAATGGCTATATTTAGTAAGCAGTCTTCTGCCGTAAGATACCTTCCTTCACTGGAAGACAATTTACAGCTCATTCTAGTCAGTGGGCTAGGAGTCAGTGTTCCGCAGTACCCTGGGAGCTGTGGGAATGTCAAAAGGGTGAAGCAAGTTTTCTATTCTCCCAAAGCAGAGAAGGAGCTGGGCAGTTTCCGTCCATCCTACTTGGCTGCTGCTAAGTAATGCAGCCAGATCAGATGGTGGTGCCCGGAGCATACCTAGTACTGCCTGAGGCGGATTCAGACATTTGGTCACAGCTGTACCCTTGAGGAAGAAACTGGACGGGAAAGAGCTGTGAGCTGATGATTGGTGTCCTAATGTTTGTCTTAATTGGTATATGTATCTGCCATCTCATTTGGTATATGCATCTCCTTTTATTTGTGTGTGTGGCTGCCTGCCGTGTGTGTGTTTGTGTAGATGCCTGCGTTGCCATGTGTGTGTTGCTGCCTGCGTTGCTGTATGTGTGGCTGCCTGCCTGCCGTGTGTGTGTGTGTGTGTGTGTGTGTGTGTGTGTGTGTGTGTACCGTGTTAGCCGAGCTTTAATAATAATAAATGAATAGACAATACCGTTTTGTGTTTAAATATATATATATATATATATATATATTTTTTTTGTGACATAGTCACAGGATATTGGGCAGCTTTCTGTCCGCTTGTCCGATTTAGAGCAGAAAGTGCAGCCACAGTGTAAACGTGATCAATCCCACAACTTCACAGTTACTGAGGCTGGTGGATGGGAAATCCACTCCAGAGTTCACAATGATTCTAATTTCTCTCACCTACTCTCCTAATTGAGGAACAGGTACATAAACGAGAGGTAACTCTCAATGTACTACTTCCTGGTAAAACATTTTATAAATAAAATAAATAAAAAATATGGCAGTTTGTTTTGCTGCCTCACTCTCTGTCCTAGAGCCTGGAGGCTCAGTGCTCCCTGCATCCAGTCAGGGGAGGACGCCCCCTTCAAGATAACAAAAAACCTTCTTATAAATTCTGTAACCGATTATAAATGTTCTGTATTTCGTATAGTTGGAAAGGGGATAAGCCGCCCAACCCTAGAGAGGGAATCTTCTGTCTAGTAAGCACTGATTGAGCGGGCTTATTTTTGATGTATTTCTATGCAAGTGTTGCAGTTCCCTGCCAGGACAGAATAAAACAGGCAGAGGCCTGAGTAACTCAAAGTATTGCAGTCCTACTGCTTGAGACTAAGCTTACAGGCAGACACCTGAGTACCTCAAATGTATGTATGTATATCTTTATTTATATAGCGCCATTAATATACATAGCGCTTCACAGCAGTAATATACGTGGCATTTTAGTTAAAGTTGCAGTCCCCTGCTGGGATGGAATAAAGCAGGCAGAAGCCTGAATGTTACAATATTGTGCTACGTGTTACCTCTTTGTTTACCCTAAAGACTGTGTCATAAAGAACCCAGACAGACGGCAGAGCAACGTAAGCAAGCCGTTTGTCAGAAAAAAATAAATAAATTATAGATAGATAGATAGATAGATAGATAGATAGATACAGGCATACCCCGCATTACCGTACGCAATGGGACCGGAGCATGTATGTAAAGCAAAAATGTACTTAAAGTGAATCACTACCTTTTCCCCACTTATCGATGCATGTACTGTACGGCAATCGTCATATACGTGCATAACTGATGTAAATAACACATGTGTAACAGGCTCTATAGTCTCGCCGCTTGCGCACAGCTTCGGTACAGGTAGGGAGCCGGTATTGCTGTTCAGGACGTGCTGACAGGCGCATGCGCGAGCCGCCGTTTGACTATTGAGCGATATGTACTTACTCGCGAGTGTACTTAAAGTGAGTGTCCTTAAAGTGGGGTATGCCTGTAGATAGATAGATAGATAGATGCTCCATGGTAAAAGTTATGGTCTAATAATAATATTGATGAAAAATGTATGATAAAACATATGCACTCACAAATGTGTGACCTTAGTGACTCAACAGTTAAATATTACAATCAAACAGTCCCCAATGATTGGTACACAAATGTCTTTGATAAGTTACACAAAGCAGCGTCCTCCACAATTAACAAGTCTCATTTGGCTAGTAGTGCCATCAGGAACACAATGCTGATATGTTTTGTGTTTATCCTCTTAAAGCATATATTTTCCTTTCCGAGGCATTGGGCTGGTCTCGTTCTTTTCTATGGCACACGCGTGTTGTCGTTTAATCCTCTAGATCCCGCAGGTTCAGTTGCAAGGAAGAGGGAACTGCTTCAGCTTTTCTTCACCAAAACACTCACGTGACGTTGCTTGGTGCAAGAAATCCAAAGTACTTGTTTGTTTGCTGGGGGTCAAGTCGCTGTTTTTCTAGGAACCGCAAAGTTTAGTCTCAGAGCATGGACATCTGGAATCGCTCTCTACCAAAGCACTCATGTGTCTGTAGCCGGGACCCCCCCTTCTCGCCCTTGTTGTTGTTGGGGGCGGGTACGTTGCGGTAGGGAGTGCTCCGATACGGAGGCTCCGCGTCGTGCAAGACGCCATGTTATGGTTGGCACCAGTACAGACTTAACCTAGCCAGAGGTTGCGCATGCGCAGGCAGGAGTAAGCAAAGCCCGCGAAGGAGGAGAGTTCCGATTGGAGGGAGGTAGCGAGACACGGGTCCCATCAACCCCCATGGGTCCCCGTGATAGGGCTGAGCCAATGGACTGCGAGGTTAAGGAGGAAAAGGAGGTGGTTGCGCGCACGTTGCTCAGAGTTGGCTGGAGAGGAGACGGAGCTTCGGTGTGGGGAGGCCAACCACCCCCTACGTAGGCCGCATGCCCCAGGCCCAGTTAGGCCCTGAGTACCAGTAGAGACAAGCGGAGCTAGGGACTTGCCATAGTGAGGTTCCGGTTCCCTTTATTGCCGCACTACTATCACCAGGACAATTCTAAGTGGCGGGAGAGAAGGAGAATCCTCAAGGGAGCGAAGCGGAGCACAGCAAACAAAGCAAGGGGGCTAGACACCGATAAGTATAAAATTCCTTTAATCCATGGCAAACATCATGGCATGGGATAAGTAAAAAAACTCTAATGCGTTTCGGGCCGTCGCCCTTTATCGAAGAGAATATTTTCACAGACTGCGTCCGCGACCGCTGATATAGGAGTCCCCCGCCTCCAGCTGATCTATGTCACATGATTCAATGGCACGAAATCGCCGAGCTACAATCCAATTGTCTCTACCACAGAGCCAATAGAACTGACTAGACTCTCTACTAGACTACTAGACTCTCTCAGTAGTCAGTTCTATTGGCTCTGTGGTAGAGACAATTGGATTGTAGCTCGCGATTTCGTGCCATTGAATCAGTGTGACATAGATCAGCTGGAGGCGGGGGACTCCTATATCAGCGGTCGCGGACGCAGTCTGTAAAATATTCCTCTTCGATAAAGGGCGACGGCCGGAAACGCATTAGATTTTTTTTTTACTTATCCCATGCCATGATGTTTGCCATGGATTAAAGGAATTTTATACTTATCGGTGTCTAGCCCCCTTGCTTTGTTTGCTGTGCTCCGCTTCGCTCCCTTGAGGATTCTCCTTCTGTTCTACTACAAGCGTGATGCGTGCTTAAGGATTTACCTGCTCTCCAAACCGTGAGTACCCAATTCCGTTCACTGTGGTCTGGGTGTTCAATTGTACCAGTGTCTTTCTCCAGGGGGACATATTTACTGTTCATTGGGTGGTCAGATATTTATTACTGACTTTACCTATATATACAGGTCCCCCACATATTCTAGGAGGTTATCATATAGACACGGATTACGTATGAATGAAGAGAGTGTGTTTTCCTTGTTATATTTGATACTCATTGGATATATTATTACACCGCTGTCTACAGTGATGCCATATAGCTGAGCACAGTACCAGGGAACCCTGTTTCCTATTATTTACTGACTAAGTGGCGGGAGGTCTGGGCTCAGACCCCGCTAGCAAACCTCCAGCGTGTCCGGGTGGGATCGCCCTGGACATCCACGGCTGACGACATCTGTACCTCGCTGACCCTTTGCGAACATTGTAGCAGCACCGGGTACTGGAGTACCCGGCAGGTAATTCTCCAAGTGCACCAACGGTACCATCGTTCATTCGGGACACAATGGCTGCGCAGTCACACTCATATATATATATAGATATCTGACTCACTTGAGGGTGGGAGGACTATTCCCAAGGGAACAGGACACGGGGTGGGATCACCCGGTGGAGGGAGACGGGAGGGTCGGCGTTCACCGTGACGCTGATTAGAGTGTCTCCTCTAGGGAGGGACACCTGTGGATATATGTGTGAGAATATTGCAAGTAAAGTTGA
>WSYH01012297.1:0-19047 GCA_036426205.1 Ascaphus truei | reverse complement strand
AGGTCAGGTTTTAAGGATATCCCAGCTTCAGCACAGGTGGCTCAATCTGAGCCTCTGATTGAGCCACCTGTGCTGAAGCAGGGACTGATTGAGCCACCTGTGCTGAAGCTGGGATATCCTTAAAACCTGACCTGTTGGGGTTCTCTAGGACTGGAATTGAGCGCCCCAGCTGTAGAAGACGATGCCTGCTCCATATTCTGGAGATTAGCCGGGTGTCTGTGCAGAGAGTAATTTGAGTGCAGCACAAACCTCACCAAAGATGCTGACGTGGTGAGAAATGCCGCCGGCAGCCCCGCTAATCTCCATTAGCGGCGCGGCGTACTTTCAGCCCGTGTCCTTTGTTGTGGTACACGGTGTTGTATTTAAATGACACGGTGTAGGAATATGACACCTCTGACACGTTGATGGCGTTTTCCTGCGGCAGCCCTTTTGCAAGCTGTAATTGCTCGTTACATTCTGCTTTCAGAGCAGTAACACGGGACTTGCCAGGCTGCGTCCGTGACCTGCGGACACAGGGTCTCTGCCGTCTCATCCTTTACCCGGTGAACCGCGGGGAAAACAAAGCCGCAAAGATGTTCACTTGTCACGATAATTATAAAGACGTCCAGTGAATTTCAGAATGACAGAGTTAGATACTCGCCCGGTAATTGGCAGCTCCCTGCCTGACAATGTTGTTTTGGAATTATTGGGGTGTATTAAATAGAGCTGGGGTGTTTAACTCCAGTTCTCAAGCTCCCACCCCCCCCCCCCCCTCCAACAGGTCAGGTTTTAAGGAGATTCCTGCTTCAGTACAGGTGGCTCAATAAGTCCCAGCTTCAGCAGAGGTTGCTCAATGAGCCACCTGTGCTGAAGCAGGGACTGAATCAGTCCCTGCTTCAGCACAGGTGGCGCAATCAGTCCCTGCTTCTGCACAGGTGGCTTAATCAGAGGCTCAGTCGAAGCTGGGATATCCTGAAAACCTGACCTGTTGGGGGGTGGGTGGGGCTTGAGGTCTGGAGTTGAGCCCCCCTGAAATAGAGCATGTATAGATATCAAACCTGCAAGTACACCAGGTCTCCCCAAAACCAGCATTGCTGCTGTAAATACCATAGCAGAGAGCGCCACCAGCGGAAATCAGCAAGTACATATTATTCGGAATGGGACGATTTGCGGCAGCCAACTCGCCACCGGCCGTCTCACTGCAGCCAAATCGCCGCCGGTCGTCTCGCTGCAGCCAACTCGCCGACGACGAACAGCCGCTAAGATACGTTATTAATGGGGTTCACTTTAGGGGTTTTAGGATAAAGGGTTGAACTTTTAAGGGTAAGGGGTAAGGTTTGGGGTTAAGGTCAGGGGGGTTTAGGGTTAACATTTTTAGGGTAAGGTTAGGGGAAGGGGTTAAGGTTTAACTTTGTTAGGGGAAGGGGTTAAGGTTAGGGGTTTATGTTTAAGGGGTTAAGGTTTGGGGTTTATGGGTAAGGGGTTAAGGTTAGGGGTTTATGGGTAAGGGGTTAAGGTTAGGGGTTTCAGGAGAAAGGGTTAAGGTTAGAACTTTTAGAGTAAGGTTTTTTTTAGGGTGAACATTATTAGCATTAGGGGTTAGGATTGTAGGGTAAGGGGTTAACGGGTTAGGGTAAGGAGTTAACATTAGGGGTTCTTGGGGTTAAGGGTAAGGTTAGTGGGTTACGCTCCGTGGCTGATCAGTGGCGACCAGTTGGCTGCCACAAATCGTCCCAGATTGTAGATTATGTTGATGTGTTTACGGGCACGGCGTGATTCTAGTCTAAACACATTTAGATCCATGTCCCTCTTTCAAATGAGACCAGGTTAGGGGTGCTGAAAGCGTCTCTGGCCCTGTGTGCTTATTTGCATGTCATTACCCAGAATCCCTGGCGGCAGTGGAAACATTGTGGGGGAAAAGCAGGGGTGCCGACCTGTCTGAGACATGTGAATGTGCTCACACGCGGGATTTGTATGTGCTGTACTAACTACTTAACTAATATACACAAGACAAAGGAACTCACAAGAAACTTAAATCAAAATAAAGCCGATATAGTCAGCACCAACATGGTCAGTCCTCACTAGGATGGCAGTCCTTTTGGGTTGGGGTTTTCCCTGACGCCTGCATCCTGTCTCTCCTTGTTGAGCAGTGCACCGGAGAACAGTCTTTAGATCTTTTGTGAGTGCCTTCAAGCAGCAAAACGTGAAATCTTATCTGTTTTAAAATAAATCAGTTCTGTATTAGATAATTTTATTTATTTTTTCACATTTATTTATTGGTTATTCAACTCTTAATGCCATTTTTAATGAGATTTAATGTATCGTTTAATTTCTATAGCAGGTTTTAGCACAATTCACTAGCAGTGCAAAATATTTACAACTATTTCCTATTTGTGATCATTTGTTGCTAATGTTCCCAGCAGTTTGAGTTGCAAACTGTAACAATATATAATGTTACCCTAGTAGCATAAGGATATATTATAGCTGCTGAGTTACCCTGACTGAAGGATTGAAACTGAAAGGCGGCCATTATGTTGGGCACACAATCGGCATTTTTACAGATGTATAACAGCTCCACTTAATTCAGGCACCAGAAATATCGTTGACTTCCCAGACCACTTCCAGCTTTTAGTACTCATTTCTCCTTCTACCTGACTTCCATCGGTCAATGGTTTCTAACCTGCTCCGGACAGCAGTACCATTTACTCCTATGGAGGTCAGTGTTCATTATTACAGTAAATCTGCAATGCAGAATTCACAGCAATACTACTTTCTCCCGCTTTTTTGTTTCTTTTATTTTCTTATTTGTATATGTAAAGCGTGTGACAATGTATCATTCTACATTCTTACCTAAGCCGGCAATCTTTTGGTGCCCCTGTTATACATCTGTAAAAATCCTGATTGCGTGCCTAACATAATGGCCGCCTTTCAGTTTCAATCAATCCTTCATTCAGTGTAACGCAGCAGCTACAATGTATCCTTATATTACTACGGTAACATTGACTATTATTACAGTTTGCAGCTCAAACTGTTGGGAACATTGGCAACAAATTATCACAAACAGGAAAGAGTTGCAAAGATCTTGCACTGCTGGGGAGGTGGGATAAAGCCTGCTACAGAAATCAAAGGATGCTTTAAAACTCATAAGAAAATGCCATTCATAGTTGAATTTAAAAAAAAACAGTCACTATTATCTAATACTACGGAGCAGGTTTTATTTTTTGAACAAACACATGTTTTGCAAAAGGGAAGTGACCGTGAGCAGAGGCAAACATGATGCCTGCACAAAATAACCGTGGGAAGGACGGTCACCGGCTCCCACAAACTTAGCACCCCGAACACAGGAATGTTCTGTATCCTGTGTACACGGGGCAGAGCGGCCAGCTCCTCCTGCCAGGATAACCCTGTCGGGTTTCTACGTATGTGCAGGTGTATTACAATCCGGGGTGCGCTCCTGCGGGTGAAATAGCGCACCAGCACCCCCCCCCCCCCCACCCCCCTTCTCACGTGGCTGATTCGAAACAATGGCCTCTTCTCCCGCTGGCGCGTCGGGTATGTTCCCGCTGCAGGTCGCCACGGGTGCCGGTAACGTCGGCTACATGTGTACGAAAGCAGCGAGGATTAGCAGGAAGTATACAGGAACAGCACAGAACATGAGCAAAGACAGGATATCTTCAACATTGTGCCGATACCGTGCTAGCTCATGCAATAGCATTTGAAATATGAACAGTGTATAACTAATGAAGTTTTATATATATATATATATATATACATTTTTTAATTTTTTGCCTTTTTCACCCACCATAACTTAAAATGTATATGGTAAACCCACCCAGCCTACAAATATTGCTTAAGCAAGTCCCATGCTGTGCTTAAAAGCTGTGTGAACAACGATGCATTTGCTTAAATGTTGTGTCCTCATTTGCATGTCAGTTCCCAGAATCCCTTGCTGCAGTGTTAGCACCGTATGCTAGGTGATAATGGTGAAAGGCGTTGTTGCCGACCTTTCTAAGACATGTGAATGTGCTCACAAGTGATATCTTTATTGGCTATATGCTAACGGTGGAGGTTTTCTGTCGCCTTTTTCACCCACCATAACTTAAAATGTATATGGTGTGTATATATATATAGATATAGATAGATGGGATGCTAACCCTTTGATTGCTGGATGGATCTGCACACTGGATGGGTACTGTACATCGCAGTGTTTTGCTAATTCGTAAAGAAAGTGGGGTGGGGGGTAGAAAAATGAGCATTCATTCCGCTCGCGCTTTAATAACGTACGCTCTGCTGAGAATGAAGAGCGCCTTGTCACTATAACAAGGAGAGAGACCTCACAGCGTCGATGTTCTTCATAATGCAGCTGCTCCGGTGCTAATCCTGTCTGTGTCACTGACACAGACACATTCATACAGAAGGGGACTGCCAATTAGCGCTTCTTGCTGCAGTCTCTGGGGTCACCGTGGTGGTCTGCTAATGGCCACAACAAGCAAAGCTGGAGCAAATCAGCGGGCTTTTAATGGCCCAGAGCAAAGGAAGTGTGAGCCTGTGAAACAGATCCCCCCCTGTGTAAGTGGCACTCATTATATGTAAAGGTACACTCCGCACATAAGGAGCATGCACTGAAGAGATCTAACTACTGTATATTCTAGGCGTGTGGAGTTGCATTCATTTACTTGGTGTTACGGTATCTAATGGCTAGTGGGTGTATATTTGAAATCAAGATGCATGTCATGCAACACATAACATTCCTTCCTGGGTGTCTGCTGGGACCTGGCTGCAGGAATACCGGCTTCTGCAGGGTCTCGGGGAAGCTCGGAGAGTCTGGGTGGGATGGGTGCTCTCACCTGCACAACCACTGGGTGAGTGTGTGTGTGAGTGACGTGATGGGTGGGTGCTCTCATCTGTACAACCAGTGGGTGAGTGTGTGTGTGAGTGATGGGTGTGTGCTCTCATCTGCACAACGTGTGTGTGTGTGTGTGTGTGTGTGTGTGTGTGTTGTTTGTGTGGGTGTGTGTGTGTGTGTGTGTGTGTGTGTGTGTGTGTGTGTGTGTGATTTCATCTGCACAACCACTGGGGCAGAGTGTGATGGGTGTGAAGGTGTGTGTGAGTGATGGGTGTGAGTGATGGGTGTGTGCTCTCATCTGCACAACCATTGGGTGTGGGTGTGTGTGTGTGTGTGATGGGTGTGAGTGGGTGTGATGTGTGGTTGCTCTCATCTGCACAACCACTAGGAGTTGTTAATGGCCATAGTTGACCCTTGTTTTCGCAGCCGCTGTTTTCGCTTCCTTACCTCACAGGGCCACTTTGTGCTTGAGGTTGACAGCTACATATGGAAGCTCACGCAGACAGTATAGTCTCCCAGCTAATAATGCTGCTCCTCCCTTCTCATGTGTGTTATCGGAGATTCCCTTTATCTACACGGGTTAACCCACGGCTGCTCAACTTCTGTCCTCAAGCTCTCCCTCCTCCCCCCCCAAAGCTAAGGCCAGGCCATAAAGCGCGAGACCACACGCGCGATGAAGCACGATAGCACGGCCGATTTTTCGCGAGACAAAATGTTTTTGGTATTGTCGCGTCACGGCCGGGGGCACGTGAGCGGTTCAGGCACTCTCCTCCCCCCCCCTCCCCATCGCTGTGGATCACAGGCTACAGATCATTCGGCCGACATATCCGTGGCCTAAGGGCTTTCAGGATATCCCAGCTTCAGCACAGGTGGCTCAGCCTTCGATTTCCATGCTGAAGCAGGGACGGATTGATCGACCTGTGCTGAAGCAGGGATATCCTGAAAACCTGGAGTTGAGCACCCCTGGCGTAACCTGTCTGCTGTCAGGGCCCCATGCACCCAATGAGTTAGAAATAATAGTGGAGATATTTCTGTGCAAACCATAGAATATGAATCGGTAGCAACAACAGCAAAAAGCATTATTTCCCCATGGGTGATATATCCAGCTGTGTCACCCAGAATTACCAGGGGCTACAATATTCGCATTAAAACTGTTTGATCCAAGGTAACATCAAGAAAGGGAATTGACTATACGGAATTGCAATTTAAAAGTAATTTGAAGTACTCATTTTCTCGGCACTATCGCTACTGGACTAACCGCTATTTCCACGTAATTCAATGTAAAGTCCTAATACATTTGGAATATTTAGCCGAGATGCTTTCAATTTCCATTAATGCCGTATTGCTGACTACATTGTCCTGTGTATAGTAATCTTTTCCTGCACAGGATATATATGCAGAACAAGTTATAAGGGTATTGAAATGGCAGAGAAGCATATATTGCATGTTGCTCGCAGTCCTTTACTCCACATCAGATAGAAAGCTTGTTGTGTGTGTGTGTGTGTGTGTGTGTGTGTGTCACTTGTGAGCACATTCACATGTCTTAGACAAGTCTGCTACCCTGCCTTTCACCATTATCACCCAGCATACAATGCTTCCACTGCAGTAAGGGATTCTGGGAAATGACATGAAATGGCCACACAATGTCACCTTTTGCCCAGAATCCCTTGCTGCAGTGGAAGCACTGTATGCTGGATGATAATGGTGAAAGGCAGGGTTGCAGACCTGTCTAAGACATGTGAATGTGCTCACAAGTGATATTCTTTATTGGCTATATGCTAACGGTGGAGTTTTTTTTGTCGCCTCTTTCACCCACCATAACTTAAATAATATATGGTATATATATATATCAGGTTCCCGTATCTACATGCTCCAGTTCAGCTGTAGTGACGCCGCTCTGCGTTTTCCGTTTACCGGCGCATGACACGTCCTGGCTGTCAGCATATTGTAAGTCGCATCATACAACAAGGTTATTCATTGCATCACACCTTGTGTATTTCCGGGAGAGCCCAGAGGACCACATCGGAGAGAGTTGAGTGATCTGATAGCGGTGATCTGAAAGAAGTCGGCAATAGGCTTTGAAACAAAAGAATCCGTTTTCTTTGCATGTTCATCTGTCTCCATCGGGCATTTCCGTGAATACGATCTTACAGGCCCGTGCAGTACTAGATTTGGTCCTCAGAGCGTGGGCCCAGCCATATTAATGATGCCGTGTCTCACGATGCACCGACTAGTGACAAAGGTTAGGTCATTCTGCAAAGTAGCTCCCTCCACAAGTTCTATGTATAGAATCCACTTCGCCACACGGACCTGTGTCCTGATTCACTTAGGGAAGTCATTTTTGAACACACATTACATTTTATACATTTGTAACTGGTACTTTGCAGTCTTAAGGTGTGATATTGATATCAAAACCCCTCGTTAAATAAGGGAGACAATGTTTCAAGGGCAGACACTGAATAAACTCTACTTTATATATCTATAATATAATTATATAAAGGATAAGCAAGCGTATGTCTAAGTGGTGGAACCGGGAGAGACGGGGGAGGAAACACCAGGGCACGCAAGACGGGAGGGTCTAATTCTCTACTATCTGATTAATCTATATAATATATATTATAGATATCATTACGGGTGTAGCTGCTGCTGCAAATGTATTGCCACACAGTGAACATATTACAGAGGATTGTCAGAGGGGTGAGAGATTTTCGCCTAAGGTGTTAAAGTGGTCGTGGACATTTCCGCCCTTTCTCTACGTTGTGTTTCTCTCTCTCTTGCAGATCACGTAAACGGACACTGCATCAGCCCCACTTCTCAGACTTGCAGCTCCGGCAAACGCATCCCGAGCGCTGACGCGGCCAAAGCCCATCGGCGCGGCCCGGGAAGGCCGCCTTTCCGGAAAGCCCAGTCCGCCGCGTGCATGGAGATATCCCTGCCAGCCACCTCCGAAGGTAGGACCCTCCCCCCTCCCCCCTCCCCCCCCGCGCCCCCGTTACACCCACGCAGAGAATACAGAGGCGTGTGCGCCCGGCTCACTTGAATACTCTGCGAGAATGGCTGTGATCGCGTCTGGAGCACCTGGAATGTTCTGTGCGTGCAGAGGCACGGGGTCACATCTGTATACATGTCTGTGTGTTCATTTCTGGAAACCTACCACTAACTAGCATGATTCCTCCGTCCCAATATTAACACACTGTATGTTTAGAAGTAGCTGGCATGGTCCTCGTGTGAGCCGGTTTCCCCAAACACGCTGTATTAGCGTGATCGCTGTCCCCTGGTACTGCTCTCCAGGCTGTTGTGCATTTGATTGTTTAATAGTATTAGATATGATCAAGGGCCACCAACAGGTCAGGTTTTAAGGATATCCCTGCTTCAACACAGGTGGCTCAATCACTCCCTGCGTCAGCATAGCTGGCTCAATCAGTAGCAGCTTCAGCACAGATGGCTCAATCAGTGGCTCAGTCTTCGACTGAGCCACTGATTGAGCCACCTGTGCTGAAGCAGGGATATCCTAAGAACCTGACCTGTTGGTGGCCTTTGAAGACTGGAGCTGGCCTCTTCTGCTCTAAGTGAACGCAGTACTGAGCTGCCTGTCAGTGTTCCAGGTTAATGGAGTAAGATTCAGCTCGTGTTACTGATCTGTAGGTTATGATTCAGCACAAAATGGCCCCCACCCCTACCTGAGATAGCAGAGGATACTCTTAGAGATGTGTATGTCTTTCCTAGGGGTGAGTAGACGCTGCGTCACCGTTTCCCTCCTGATGATGAGACCGATGACCTCATGGGCGTTAACGAGATGTATCCCAAAAGAACGTCACACACCAAAAAGGAGCAGGTCATGCCCTTTTATTTATTATTATTTTAACGTAGGATTGAAGCCGGGGGTCTCTGGAGCTGAAACCCATTAATTTCCGCTCCGGGGACCACCTGCTTCCCGAGATACAGACCTCTCCGAAGGGGGCGCCGGTGTCTCTGCAGAGTTTAAAGCTCCCGCGTCACGCGGGCCAATAGGAGGCCGCACCTGATGATGTCACGGCTTTCTATTGGCCCGCAGGGTGCTGGAGCTTTGAAACTCCCCTGCTAGCCAACCGGCTACCGGCACCTCTTACGGAGGTCTGTATCTCCGGAAGCAGGGGGTCCCCGGAGCTGAAATTAACGGGGTTCAGTTACAGAGACCCCCCTGCTCCAATCCTACGTTAAATAAATAAATAAAAACAATTCGCAAAACAAAATCACGCGCTGGGATTACCTCTTTAAGAATGTGTTAGATCTGCACTGTATGTGCGAGAGAAAGATGTATCTTCCTTTACCCATCCGTGTAACGAGAGGATAGGGCGAGCTGCACTATTAGCTATTTGAAGGGGATACTCCTGAAGCTCAGCCAGGAGTATTATTTTTTTTATTCACACTGCATTTTTTTTTTTGATAGACTAGTAAGTACTTTAATACTCTGCATTGCTGTACTCTGCCCATGATCAATTTCAGCAACGGACACATTATCAGCGATCGTTTGGAAACAGGCTGGCTGTAATATAAATTGCAATACATTCGGCAAGTGATGGCCCGGGAGGCCGCAGGGACAGGGAGTTAGGGTGACGCTACCTGGTTTGGTAAATGTAAGAGTAAAAGCCTGGGAGGGGTATGCATTCCCCTTACTCCTGTTCTATCCGCTCAGATCTCCACGCTCCGTACGTTCCGTACGTTCCGTACGTTCTGTACGTTCCGTACGTTCTGTACGTTCTGACGTTCCGTACGTTCTCACGTTCCGTACGTTCTCACGTTCTCACGCTGCTTTCGCCATTTCCACTGACTGAGCCCAGTTTGAATTCTTACTGGGCCTGCAGCACAGCTACAAAGTTATTGCTGCAACGAAGACATTTCAGCCCGGCAGTCTCCTTCTCAAATGCTAAGCATGTGCTCCAGGTACTGTCAGACATGGGTTCAATCCCTGACTATTACAGGGCTGCTTTGCATTGAGGTGCACGCTCTGACACTTGGGGCATTTTACGCCTCTAGCCCTTAACCTCTTGGTTTCTTGGGGACGTGCACTGAAGTTGTAGTCCTGTAGTTGTAGTGAGGGACTGAGCAGGACAAGCCTAGTCTGCAAAAAGTGCGTGCTGTAATTCTGCCTGCTACGGCAGGGAGACTTAAATAACCTAAATGAAGAATGACTTTTTATAATAACTATTTCATATAATAACTTTATTTCATATAGCGCTTTTCTCCCAATGGGACTCAGAGCGCGTCACAATTACAGCGCAGCGTGCGGTAAACAGCACATAGGAACGTTATAGACACAGCCCCTGCCCAGGTGAGCTTACAATCTATGTTTTTGGTGCTGAGGCCCAGGGAGATAAAGTGACTTGCTCAAGGTCACAGGGAGGTGACACCGGGAATTGCACCAGGTTCCCCTGCCTCACACTCAGTGTTATTGTTGTCACAGTCAGTGTTATTGTTGTCACACTCAGTGTTATTGTTGTCACAGTCAGTGTTATTGTTGTCACACTCGTGTTATTGTTTCACAGTCCATTGTTATTTCGTTGTCACACCCAGTGTTAGTGTTGTCACAAACTCAGTTTTATTGTTGTCCACACCAAGTGTTGTATTGTTGTCACAGTCAGTGTTATTGTTGTCACACTCAGTGTTATTGTTGTCACAGTCAGTGTTATTGTTGTCACACTCAGTGTTATTGTTGTCACACTCAGTGTTATTGTTGTCACACTCAGTGTTATTGATTGATTCACCCTCCACCAAGTGTTATTGTTGTCACACTCAGTGTTATTGTTGTCACACTCAGTGTTATTGTTGTCACACTCAGTGTTATTGTTGTCACACTCAGTGTCTTTACTCACGGAGCCGCTTCTACCCATTTAGAATGAAAGATTGAATTGACTTCCTTGCAATGCGTGTCACCTTATATATCACAAGCAGCCACGTCCTGCGGGCTGTGCTGGCAGACGTGGCAGCTGAGAAATGTACGTGAGTGGAAATGTACTTACTCTGTGTTTGATTCCTACACAGTTCAACATTAGTAACGAGTAGAAATAGCAACGTGGTAATAAAAAGCCGGAGCATCTGTTCATGCTCACGCTGCCCCTGAAAATGAACATAATAAGGGTACTGCTCAAATCGGAATGATCAGGAGGCAGGAGGGGCCAATGCCAGTCCTCAGGGGCCACCAACAGGTCAGGTTTTCTGGATATCCCTGCTTCAGCACAGGTGGCTCAGTCAAAGCTAAATAACTGTGGCTGACATACATTGTATCAGTAGCTGTGCGTTTGGAGTTACTCCGTGGGAGTCCGTGGCAGGCGTGGGAGTCCGTGGCAAGCATGTGAGTCCATGGCAGGCGTGTGCCCGGTCAGCCTCGCGCTGCATCTGTGTTCCCAGTGGCAGCCCCCCACAGATCTCCGCACTTCCTGAGAGTACCACAATTCCCTATATAGCTTGCTGGTAAAACTACAAAAATGGTTAATATCTAGAGGATTCTGATCCCTTTACCACAGTTACTGTATGTGGCTGCTGTTATATCCACAAGGCGCCCTGCCCGTTATATGTCAGATTATGGTGAATATTTACATTCATTATGACAAGTGGATGGAGAATACACGTGTGTGTGCGCGTGCGCGTGTGCGTGTGCACGCTTAGTTAAGTTATGGTGGGTAAAAAAAAGTGACAAAAACCCTCCACAGCAAAGCATATAGCAAATGGAAATATACTGTATGCTCATTTGCATGTCTTAGACAGGTCTGCAACTCCGCCTTTCCCCATTATCACCCAGCACACAGCGCTTCCACTGCAGCAAGGGATTCTGGGAAATGACATGCAAATGTGGTTTTGAAGCAAAAAGTGGCACTGTGTGCTCATTTGCATGTCATTTCCCAGAATCCCTTGCTGCAGTGGAAGTGCTGTATGCTGGGTGATAATGGGGAAAGGCGGGGTTGCAGACCTGCCTAAGACATGCAGATGAGCATACAGTTATATTTGCATATTTGCTTTCCTGTGGAGGGTTTTTGTCACTTTTTTTACTCACCATAACTTAACTCAGTATTATGGTTTAGCCTATCCCATAGCCTCTCTTGCATTCCCAGTAAAATCAACCCCACACTGATGAGACCCATCAAGGTCGAAACAGCTGTCTGTGGGTGGTTTTCTGGGTATGCACCTTAACCCTGGCTGTGCTCAAAGCTGTGACCATGCAGCAAGCTTAAGCCTATAGGGAACCATGTTAAAAATGGTTATTGAGGCAAAAAGTGACACTGTGTGCTCATTTGCATGTCATTTCCCAGAATCCCTTGCTGCAGTGGAAGTGCTGTATGCTGGGTGATAATGGGGAAAGGCGGGGTTGCAGACCTGCCTAAGACATGCAGATGAGCATACACCCCTCCCCTTCTCATGTCCGCTGTGGTACCTCGGAGACATTCACCTTTATCTACCCCGGCTTACACCCACAGCTGCTCACACTCCTGTCCCTCAAGCTCTTCCCTCCCCCGTCCCCTCCCCCCCCCCCCAAAGCTCTAAGGCGCCCAGGCCATTCAAAGCGCGAGACCACCACTGCGCGAGTGAGCAGCATATAGCACACCGCCGATTCTTCGCGCAGACAAAATGCTTTTGTGGATTGTAGCGCTCACGGCCGGGGGCACGTGTTAAGCGGCCTTCATGCACTCTCCCTCACCCCCCCGCCCCCCTCCCATCGCCGTTTGGAATGCACCAGGCCTACAGCATCTCTCGGCCGACTAGTCCGTGGCCCCTAGTGGCTGTTTCAGGAATCCCCAGCGTTCAGCACAGGTGGCTCACCGCCCTTTCCGATTTCCGCTGAGCAGGGACGGATTTCGAGTCTACCTGTGCCTGCAAGCAGGGGACCCTATCCTGAAAACCCCTTGGAGTGTGCAGCCCCTCCGCGAACCTGTCTGCTGTCGGGCCCCCATGCCCACCCAATTGAGTTCAGAAATAAAGTGGAGATATTCTGTGGCAACCATTAGAATAGAACAAGCCTCGCTGGAGGGTAGCATAAGCCAGATCGCAGCGCAAAAAGGCTGTAGGTTTCCCCATGGGTGATATATCCACGCTGTTGTCACCACAGAATTTACCATAGGGGCTACAATATTCATTAAAACTGTTGATCCAAGGTAAACATCAAGAAAGGGAAGGTGGACTATACGGAATTGCATTTAAAAGTAATTTGAAGTAGACCGTCTCGCCATGTCATCGTCTCGTGCAACTACTCGGCTCTTGTGGACTAACCGCTATTTTCCACGGTAGATCAATGTGTAAATTCCTAATACATTTGGAATATTATAGCGAGATGCTTTCAATTGTCCATTAATGCCGTTATTGGGAACGACATTGGCTGTGTATAGTTAATCTTTTCCGCACAGGAGATTATATGCAGAACAAGTTATAAGGGTATTGAAATGGCAGAGAAGACATATATTGCATGTTCTCGCAGTATTCCTTTCAACTCCACATCAGATAGAAAGCTTGTTGTGTGTGGTTGTGTGTTGTGTGTGTGGTGGTCACTTGTGAGCACAGTCACATGTCCTTAGACAAGCTGCTACCCGGCCTTCACCATCTATCACCAGGCATACAATGCTTCCACCACGCAGTAAGGGATTCTGGAATGACATGAAATGGCCACACCCAATGTCACCTTTCTCCGATATCCTTTGCTGCAGTGGATCACTGTATGCGGATGATAATGGTGAAAGCAGGTTGCAGGGACCTGTCCTAAGACAGTTGAATGTGCTCACAAGTGATATTCTTTATTGGCTTAGCTAACGGTGTAGATTTTTTTTGTCGCCTCTTCACCCACCATATACTGAATAATATATGGTTCTATATATTAAATCAGGTCCCGTAAATCTACATGCTCCAGTTCAGCTGGTATGACGCCGGCTCTGCGTTTTCCGTTTAACCGGACGCATGACAACGTCCTGGGCTGGTCCAGATATTGGTAAGTCGTCATCATCACAACAAGGTTTGATTCATTGACATCACACACCTTGTGTATTTCCGGGAGGGAGCCCAGAGGGACCACCACTCGGAGAGAGTTGAGTGATCTGATACCAGCGTGATCTGAAAAGAAGTCGGCATAGGCCTTTGAAACAACAAAAGAATCGTTTTCTTGCATGTTCATTCTTGTCCATAGGCATTTACCGTGAATCGATCTTACGGCCCGTGCAGTTACTAGATTTGGTCCTCAGAGCGTGGGCCCAGCATATTAATGATGGCCGGTGCTCAACGATTGTCACCGATAGTACAAAGGTAGGTCATTCTGGCAAGCAGCAATCATCCCTCCACCAAGTATTATGTATAGAATCCACTTCGCCCAACGACCTGTCGTACCCGGATTCACTTGGGAAGTCATTTTTGAACACACATTACTTTTTATACATTTGTAACTGGTGACTTAGTTGCAGTATAAGTGTTGATATTTGATATCAAAACCCCTCGTTAAATAAGGGAGACAGTTGCAGGTGACCCTTCACTTTATATAAAATTATATAGGTAAGCAAGGATGTCAGTGTGACGCGAACAGGACTGCAAGACAGTTAATTCCTCTACTATGTATATTACATAGATTATATATTCTATATAGATATAGATATATATAATATCATTACGGGTGTAGCTGCTGCTGACAAAATGTATGCCACACAGTGAACATTTACAGAGGATTGTCAGAGGGGTGAGAGAGTTTCTCGCCTAAGTAGTTAACGTGGTCGTGTGACATTTCCGCCCGCTTCTCTACGTTGTGTTTCTCTCTCTCTTGAGATCACGTAAAACGGACACTGCTCAGGCCGCCACTTCTCGACTTCACTCCGGCAAACGCATCCGACTCTGACTGCGGCCAAAGCCCCATCGGCGCGGCCCGGAAGGCGCCTTTCCGTAAAGCCCAGTCCGCCGCGTGCATGGAGATACACCCTGCCAGCCACCTCCGACGGTTATGACCCTCCCCCCTCCACCCCTCCCCCCCCGCTCCCCCGTTAACAAAACCCACGCAGAGATACAGAGGCGTGGCGCCCGCAGCTCCACCCGTATGATATACTCTGCGAGAGATGGCTGTCATCGCGCTGGAGCACCTGGACTGTCTGTGCGTGAAGGCACGGGGTCACATCTGTAACATGTCTGTGTGCCATTATTGTCTGAAACCTACCACTAACTATCATGATTCCTCCGTCCCAATATCTCAACACACTGTATTTTAGAAGTAGCGGCATGGTCCTCGCGTGGCTGACCGTTTCCCAAACACGCTGTCATTAGCGTGATCGCTGTCCCACTGGTACTGCTCTCCAGCTGTTGTGCATTTGATGTTTACTAGTATTAGATATGATCAAGGGCACCAACAGGTCAGGTTTTAGGTATCCCTGCTTCGGAAACAGGTGGCTCAATCACTGCAGCTCGCCGTCAGCAGCTGGCTCAACTCAGTAGCAGCTAGCACAGATGCTCAATTCAGTGGCTCAGTCTTCGACTGTAGCCATGATTGAGCCACACTGTGCTGAAGCAGGGATATCCAAGAACTCCTGACCTGGTTGGTGGCCTTTGAAGAACTGGAGCTGGGCCTCTTCTGCTCAGTAGTGGCACACGCAGTAACTGATGCTGCCTGTCAGTGTTCCGGTTAATGGAGTAAGATTAACCAGCTCGTAGTTACTGGACTCCTGTAGGTGTAGATTCAGCACCAAAATGGCGCCCCAACCCCTACCTGAAGATAGCAGAGGGAACTCTAGAGATGTGTTGTCTCTTTCACTAGGGGTGAGAGAGCGCTGCGTCACACGCTTTCTCCTCCTGATGTGAGAGGTGGGGGGAAGGATGGAAGCCCTATGACCGTCATGGCGTTAACGAGATGTATCCCAAAAAGAACGTCCACAACACCAATAAGGGAGCACACGGTCCATCGCCTTTTTATTATATTTTTTAACGTAGGATTGAAGCCGGGGGTCTCTGGAGCTAAACCCAATTTCCGCTCCGGGGACCACCTTGCTTCCCGAGATACAGACCTTCCAAGGGGCGCCGGTGTTCTCTGGCAGAGTTTAACGCTACCTAGCTCGTCACGCGGGGGGCCAATAGGACCGGCCGCAACCTGTGATGTCACGGCTTTCTATTGGCCCGGCAGGGCTGCTGGACTGTGAAACTCCCTGCTAGCCCAACCGGCTACCGGCACCATCTTACGGGACGTTTCTTATCTCCGGAACGCAGTGGGGTCCCAGAGCTGAAATTAACGGGGGTTCAGTTACAGAGACCCCCTGCTCCATCACGTGTAAATAAATATAATCAAAACAATTCGCAAAAACAAATCCACGCGCTGGGATTTACCTCTTTGCCAATTGTTTAGATCTGCCACTGTATGTGCGAGAGAAAGATGTATCTTCCTTTACCCATACCGTTAAGACGACGACTAGGGCGAGCTGCACATTAGCTATTGAAGGGGATACTCCTGAAGCCAGCCACGGGTATATTTTTTTTATTCACACTGCGCATTTTTTTTTGATAGACTAGTAAGTACTTTAACTCTCATTGCTGTGTACTTGCCCATGACAATTTTCAGCAACGACACATTTCAGCGATCGTTGGAAAACAGGCGGTCTGTAATATAAATTGCAATCATATAGCATTCGGCAAGTGAACGGCCCCGGGACCGACGGACAGGGAAGGTTAGGGTGACGCTACCCTGGTTTGGTAAACTGTAAGAGGTGACAAGCCGTGGAGAGGGTATTTGACATTGCCCCCTTAACTCCCTGTTCTATTAAAACCCACATATCCACAAGATCTCAAACCCGTACGTTCCGATACGTGTCCACGCACGTTTGTACGTTCCGTACGTTCCTGTACGTTCTGACGTTCGTACGTTCTCACGTCCGTACGTTTCTCACGTTCTCACGCTGCTTCGCCCATTTCCACTGACTGACGCCAGTTTAATTCTTACTGGGCTCAGCACAGCACAAAGTTCATTGCTGGCAACGAAACATTTCAGCCCGGGCAGTCTCCTTCTCACAAATTCAAGCATGTAGTCAGGTACTGTTCAGACATGGGGTTCATCCCTGACTATTACAGGCTGCTTTGCCTTGAGTGTTCACGCTCTGACACTTGGGCATTTTTAAAGCCTCCCTATAGCACCTTAACCTCCTTGGTTTCTTGGGACGTGCACTGATTTGTAGTCCCTGTAGTTGTAGTGAGGGTGAGCAGGACAAGCCGAGTCTGCAAAAAGTGCGGCTGTAATTCTGCAGTACGTCATGGAACTTAATTTAACCTTAAATAGAGAATGACTTTTTTATTAATAACTATTTCATATAATAACTTTATTTATTAGACGCTTTCTCCCAATGGGACTCGGAGCGCGTCACAATTCAGCGCACGTGCGGTAAACAGCACATATGGAAACGTTTAGACACAGCCGCCCCGGGAGCTTACATCTATTTTTTGGTGCTGAGTGCATGCCAGGGAATAACCGTGACCCCTGAACATCAAAAGGTCACACGGGAAGAGATGAAACACACGGGAATGCACACAGGTTCCCCTGCCGGCACAACTGTCAAGTATGTTATTGTTGTGCCACAGTGCAGTGTTATGTTTTTATCAACACCAGTGTTATTGTTGTCACAGTCAAGTGTTAATTGTTAGTCACACTCAGTTGGTATTGTTTCACAACTCAGTGTATGGGTAGTTATCATACATCAGTGTTATGTGTGTCACGTCAGTGTTATTGTCATTCGTTACTATTTGCAAGCCCCCCCCAGTGTTATTCGTTGTCACACATCAGTGTTATTGTTGTCACACTCGATTGTTATTGGTATGTCACAGTCAGTTGTTATTGTTGTCACACCATTTTGGTTCATCACGTGGTTATTGTTGTCACACTCAGTTTGTATTCGTGTCACGTGTTATGTGTTTCACTGTTGTCACACGTGATCGTGTCACGTAGTCTGTTTGTCAGTCTTCACACTCAGTGTTATTGTTGTCACACCATTAGTTGTGTAAATAGTTTGTATGTCGTCTACACTACGGGTTAAGAGTTGTCACACTCAGCTTGCTTTTATCACTCACGAAGCCAGCAGCCTTCTACACATTTTGAATGAAGATGAAAATTTGTGAAATTCCGTCAAAAGTGCGTGTCACCTTATATACACAAGTCAGCCACGTCCGCTAGGGCTTGTCGCTGGGCACAAGCACGTGGCAGCTGAGAAATTTACGTGAGTGGAAATGTTACTATCTCTTTGTTGATTCCTACACAGTTCCAATTTAGTAACAGTAAGAAATAGCAACGTGGTAATAAAAAGCCGGAGCCTCTGTTCAAGCTCACAGCTGCCCCTGCAAAATAACATAATAAGGGTACTGCTCAAAGTCGGAATGATCAGGAGGAGGGCCAATGCCAGTCCTCAGGGCCACCAACAGGTCAGTTTTTCTGGATATCCCTGCTTCAGCACAGGTGGCTACATCAAAAGCAAATAACTTTGGGCTGACTATACATTGTATCATAGCTGTGCGTTTGAGTACTCCGTGGGAGTCCGTGGAGGCCTGGGATGTCCGTGGAAGCATGTTGTCCTGCAGGCGTGTGCCCGGTTCAGATTACCTCGCGCTGCATCTCGTGTTCCCAGTGGCAGCCCCCACCAGATCTCCCGACATTCTGAGAGTACCACAATTCCCTATATAGCTTGTTCTGGTAAAACTACAAAAATGTTAATATCTAGAGGATTCTGATCCCTTTACGCAACAGTACTGTATGGCTGCTGTTATATCCACAAGGCGCCCTGCCCGTTATATGTCAGATTATGGTGAATTTACATTCATTATGACAAGTGGGAATGGAGAGATACACGTGTGTGTGTGCGCTGTCGCGTGGCTGTGTGCAACGCTTAGTTAATTGTTGGTGGGTAACAAAAAAGTGACAAAAACCCTCCACAGCAAAGCATATAGCAAATGGAAATATACTGTATGCTCATTTGCATGTCTTAGACAGGTCTGCAACTCCGCCTTTCCCCATTATCCCCCAGCACACAGCGCTTCCACTGCAGCAAGATTCTGGAAATGACTCAAATGTGGTTTTGAAGCAAAAGTGGCCTGTGTGCTCATTTGCATGTCATTTCCCAGAATCCCTTGCTGCAGTGGAAGCTGTGTGCTGGTATAATGGTGAAAGGCGGGGTTGCGCACCTGTCTAAGACATGCAAATGAGCATACAGGAAATTTTCATTTGAATATATATACACCACACACACGTAACGGTGTTTCCC